>PVHX01017470.1:0-39937 GCA_004024805.1 Geosciurus inauris | reverse complement strand
TCACCTATTTCTTTGTTGGATTGATCAATTTTTGCCTGTAATTGTTCACTTATGTCATTCTTTGTTCACTGATCATTTTAATTATGTACATTCAGAATTCTTTCTCTGACATTTAAACAACTGTGCTGTCAATGGATTCTGTTACAGTGGTATCCAGGTTTATTTGGGGCACTTTCTTCCCTTGTTTTTTCATGTTCATTGTGTATCTTCCTTTCTTGAAATACCAATCTGAGGTATTGCGGCTTCTATCCTATACTCTAGTATTGACACTCCAGATTACCTGTGTCTCACCTTGGAGCTACTTCTGTTCCTCCAGTGTCCCCAGATGGGCACTACTGCCAGTAAAGTTGGTGGCGGAGGTAGTGGACCTACCTCTAGACGGCAGTGGGAGTGGCCTTGGCTGGGCTCCTGAGGTGGCCCCTGAGGGCTGTTTTGGCCCTCTCTTGCACTCCTGCTGGTGAGCAGGAACTCTGGAGTGGAACTGGAGGGGGGCCCAGGTCTCACTTAGGCAGGGTCACAAGCAGGAGAGTCTGTGTGCAACCCTTACAGTGAGTGGGAGCTCCCCTGGGGATGGAGGCTAGCAGGCTATGGTCTGCCTTCAACTGGGCACACCTGGCATTCCCTAAGGGTGGTTTTGGGTCTTCTGTCTCGCCTGACCATAGGAACTCTGGAGCGGAACTGAGGTGGGCCCAGAGCGCACTTGGGTGGGGCCTCTTCACACTGGGATCTCTGCAGGCGACTCTTACCCTGGGTGTGCCTTCCTCTGTGTCTAGCGGCTAGTAGTCCCTGGTCTCCCCTAGCAGTCCCTGGTCTCCGGTTGTCTGGACTCCCGTGGAGTTTCCTGAGGGCGAATCTGGGCCCTCTGCACTCCTGCTGGTCCACAGGAACTCTGGAGCGGAACTGAAGTGGGCCCAGGCCGCCCTTGGGCGGGGCTGGCTCCGCTGCGGTCTCTGTAGCGATTCTTACCCTGAATTTGGGCTCCCTAGTGGCTAGCAGCTAGCAGTCCCTGGTCTCCCCTTGGCTGGACAACCGTGGAGGTTCCTGAGGGCAGATCTGGGCCCTCTGCGGCTCCTGCCGGTCCACAGGAACTCTGGAGTGGAACTGGGGCAGACCCAGGCTGCCCTTGGGTGGGGTTGGCTGGTGCTGGTGTCTCTGGAGTGACTCTTGCCCTGAATTTGGCTCCTTAGTGGCTAGAGGTAGCAGTCCCTGGTCTCCCTTTGGCTGGACAACCGTGGAGGTTCCTGATGGCAGATCAGGGCCCTCTGTGGCTCCTGCCGGTCCACAGGAACTCTAGAACTGAACTCTGATGTCTATATTTTGAAGGCAGAGTGTTGGGGATCTGTGAAAACCACGGGAACTCTTGAGTTTGGTTGAGTTCCTGACTGGGTGAAATATAACATGGTTGGCTGATTATTTATTCTTCCTCAGGAGGAATTATCATAAGTTTACTAGAAATACCTCTAGACTGAAGAAACTTCAAACACTGCATAGTGTCATTAATTTCCCAGAATTTGTTATCACAAGGGTAAGATCCTAACTCCACCAGGGCATATGAAAATTAAATATATATATATATATATATATATATATTTAAATATTTTTTTAGTTGTAGATGGACACAATGTCTTTATTTTATTGCTTTGTATATGGTGCTGAGGATGGAACCCAGGGCCTCACGCATGCGAGGCAAGCGCTCTACCGCTGAGCTACAATCCCATCCCCGAAAATTAAATATATTTTAAAGTCTGGTAATAGTGGTAGTTGTATCCTTATTGGACTTTGAAGATAAGCCCAAAAAGGTGTTGCTGATATTTTAGAATACTTCTGATATAGCATCTTGTGTAGCCATTAATAATCTGAAGAGCTAGTCCTCTAAATCAGTGATTCCCAATCTGTAGTCTCAGGACGTCTTTGCATGCTTAAAAATATTTAAGGCCTCCAAAATTCTTATTTATGTGGGCTATTTCAATTGATATTTACTGGAATTTTTTTTTTTTTTTTTTTTGGTACTGGGGATTGAACTCAGAGGTAATCGACCACCGAGCCACATCCTCAATCCTATTTTGTGTTTTATTTAGAGACAGGGTCTTACTGAATTGCTTAGTGCCTCACCATTGCTGAGCCTGGCTTTGAACTTATGAGTCTCCTGTCTCAGCCTCCCAAAGTGCTGGGATTACAGGTGTGTGCCACTGTGCCCGGCTTGGAAATTTTTTGGTTGATTATTTTCTTTACTCTAAAATGATTTTTGTCTGTCAAGAAGAGAATATATACTGCATTGCCATAGATACTTATTTACTGTGTTCTTTTAAACTTTTAAAAAGCTAAGGATTCATGAGGGATATTGGTCTGAACCTTTTTTGTGGGGGGTAATTTTTTTCTTTTTTTCCTTTTTTAAACTTTGTAATAGCTTTATAAAATGAGTTGGGTTCTATTTCTTCCTTTTCTAATATTCTGGAAGAAAATAGGTAGAATTGCTGTTAATTCTTTTTAAACATTTGTAGACAATTGGGCCTGGAGATTTCTTTTTTGGGGGAGTATTTTAATTTATAAATTCAATTTCCTTAAGAGTTACAGGCCTATTCAAACCATCTATTTCATGTTGGATGAGTTGTAACAGTTTGTGTTATTTAAGGAATTGGTCCATTTCATCTAACTGGCTAAATTTATGTGTGTAGAGTTAATACCAGTATACACTTATGTCTGTGTATATGTAATTATATCCCTGTTTCATTCCTGACATTGATAGTTTGTGTTTTCTCTTTCTTTGGCACTCTTAATAGAGGTTTATCAATTTTATGATAATTTCAAAGAGCCAACTCTTTGTTTAATTGTTTTTTCCCTTAATTTAAATTTTATTAGTTTCTACTCTTTATCATTTCCTTCCTTCTGCTTGCTTTGGAATTTTTTTCCTTGCATTTTTGAGGTGAGATTTGAGACTTTTCTTCTTTTTTTTATGTCTATATTTATTGCTATTAATGTCTCTCTTGGCTTTAGACATGGCCTACAAATCTTGATATGTTATATTTTGTTTTCATTCAGTTAAGTGTATCTTTTATTTTATTCAGTTAAATGTAATTTCTGTTGAGATTTCATCATCTTCTTATGGATTGTTTAGAAATCTATTGCTTAATTTCCAAGGATTTGGAGATTGTACTATTTCTATTATTGATTTCTTTGTGGTCAGAGAACATGTGCCATATTTCAGTTCTTTAAAACTCTTCAGTGTTTGTTTTATGGCATCATTTGTGGTCTATCTTGGTATATGTTCTGAGGGAACTTGAAAAGAGTGTGTATTGTATTGAATGGGGTATTCTGTAAGTGTTTACTTGATTCTCTTGATCACATTGCTGAGTTCCATATTTTTTTTTTTTGGTCCAGTTCTATTTATTGCTGACTACTGGGATAGTCATTTTACTAGATTGAGTAAAGCATGAAAACCTTTCCTTCCTTTTACCCCCCATTACTTTACCTGTTTATAATGTAATTGTCTTAAATAATGTCTCTAAATATATTTTAGGACCATGTCAGGTAGTATGCATCAAACAATTTAGAAAACTCAAGAGGAAAGGGCAAGCCTATTGTGTTTATCCATGCTTTGCTTACCTTATTCTTCTTGATCCTCCTTCCTTCCTTCCTTCCTTCCTTCCTTCCTTCCTTCCTTCCTTCCTTCCTGTGCTAGGGATTGAACTCAGGTCCTTATGCATGCTAGTTAAGTGCTTACCACTGAGCTTCAGCCCTCCTTGCTGATGTTTCAGTATTCCTTCTTTTTAAAAAAATTTTTTTAGTTGTCAATGATCCTTTATTTTACTTAGTTATATGTGGTGCTGAGAATCGAACCCAGTGCCTCACATATACTAGGCAAGCGCTGTACCACTGAGCTACAACTTCAGCTCAGTATTCCTTCTTTTATTGTTTCCCTACTGTTTAGAGGACGTCCTTTGGCTATTTTCTTATGGGGAGTCTGGTAATGATAAATTCTCTCAGTTTTTCTTCTTCTGAGAATGTTTACATTTTGCCTACATACCTGAATGATATTTTCATTGGGTGTGGGATTTTGGATTTCTTTGAGCCCTTAAAAAATATCATGCCATTTCCTTTTGTCTTCTATGATTTCTGATGAGAAATCAGCTATCATTTAAATTTTATTTCTCCATTATAAGATGCCATTTTTCTCTGGTTTCAAGATTTTTTCCTTGTTTTAAATTTTCAAAACTTTATTTACAATGTGTCCTAGAATGGATTTCTTTGAGTGTATACTGTTTGGGATTTGCTCAACTTCTTGAATTTGTAGGTTTTGTATATTTCTGGCCAGAATTTGAGTGTTTTCAGCCATTATTCTTTGAATACTTTTCTAGCTCCATCCTCTTTCTTCTGCTCTCTGGGACTCTGATGGCATACATATTAGATCTTTTGCTATGGTTTCAAAGATTCCTGACACTGTTCATTTTGTTGAAGTTTGTCTTCCCTGTGTTGTTTAGACGGGATAATTTCTATTATTTTATCTTCAGGTTTACTGATCCTGTGCCTTCCATTCTATATTGAAGCGCCTCTATTGAGCTTTTATTTCAGTTAAAGCAGTTTTTAAAAAGTATCTTTATTTATTTATTTATTTTTTATGTGAGCTGAGGATTGAACCCAGTGCCTCACACATGCGAGGCAAACGCTCTACCACCCAGCTACAATCCCGGTCCTCAGTTAAAGCAATTTTTAGTTCTGAAAGTTTCCATTAGTTCTTTAAATCTTCTCTTTTGCTGAGGATTTCTGTTTTTTCATTTGTTTCAGATATGTTTATACTTCTTCATTTTTATCAGGACTATTTTTAAATATTTGTCAGATAATTCTGACATCTTGGTGTTGGTATCTGTTGTCTTTTGCATTTAATTTGAGATCTTTCTGTTTCTTTTCTGACAATGATTTTTGCTTGAAACCTATACATTTTTGTATTATATTATAACACTCTAGTTTTTATGTAAATCTTCTGACTTCCTATGGCTGACTTCTCATAATACTGCTGCAGCAGGGGAAAGTAGGTTGCTACCTTATTTGGGGCCAAGTGTTTGTAGTAGTTCAGGTTCCCCACCTGGGGGGATGGACTCCTTGTTACTGGACTGAAAGTTCCAAGCTCCTCATGTGGCCTTTACTGACATTTCAGAGGAGATAGCCTTGATACTTCTGGGCAAAGCTTCAAGTTTAAACTTTAAGCATCCTCTGATACCACTCTAGGGGGAAAGTGGGAGGGACATCTAGGCCTGTGACAGGCAGTCAGTGGGGCTGTTATTGACTGACAGAGTTAAAAGTCACATCCCTACCTGGCCTTCTTTGACACTTTTCTAGGGGTGGATATTGGGTACCTTATTACAACCACGAGAAAGTAGAATTCTAGGTTTAGCCCTGGGCCTTTGTTTGCGTGGGTTGGAGGTGGAGCTACAGTTCTTTTTTCCCCCTTATAGTGTTTATCTGGAAAGTGGTTATTTTCTGTCTTACTAAATGTTGCCACTTTCCGAGTCCTTTGGCTAGAGAAAGTAGACTCCTCTTGGAACTTTTTTTTTTTGTCTATGTCCATTGGTGTTTATAGTCTATTAGCTAATTTGGTTTCAAGTCTGGGAAAGATCAAGCGAAACAAAACAATGAAAAGAAAAGTAAACTTGGGGAATATACCAGTGTCACTTCTCAGGTCATGTGTTCTCTAGCTAGTCTGCCTTTCTCTCACCTTTAAGAGTCTTGTTATGTTTGTTATATATAAAGTTCAGGACTTTTAGTTGTACTTAGAGAGAGAAAAGGGAAGATATTTATTCCATTTTCCCAGAATTGGAAGTCTTTATATTAGATATTTTAAAACATCAGAACACATTAGTATTCAGAGAAATGATATAATTATGCAGCCTCTAGAACACATCCACTGTATACTTGTAAAAGAATGTGAATGAAAAAGGCCAATATCATATTATCCTTATTATGAAACATTTGACCTTGAAGACAGACCGATGAAGTGATTTTGAGTGATCCTCAGAAGTTCCATGGCCATATTTTTAGAACTGCCACCCTAAATTAGTCTATTTGGGTATCTGAAAATATTAATTTAAAAACAATTTTGGTTAAATATCTATTGCTCTAGTCATGAACTGATCTAAGTGCTAAGAATATAGCAATGTGAGACAAAGTCCATGCTCTCATGAACTTTGAGTTGTTTGGGTCAGTTGATATGGCAACGAAATGAAGTCATGAGTTTTCTATTTGCCTAAGCTAAGTCCTTATATCCATATCTCAAGATTTGTCAGGGCATGTGTGTGTCTGTTTATTTACAGCAGGTGAGACAGTGCAGCTGTGGTCATTGACAGTAGAAATTCAGTTACTGTACACACTGGTGTCAGACTTTAGAATGATGAAGAGAGTGTAGCAATATATAGTTGCTGTCCAGACAGCATGATTTTGAAGACTATTTCTCTTCCCTCATCCCATCTCTTACTCCCATCTCTTATTCCTTCCTTCTTCCTGCCTTCTTTCTTTGCTTCCTTCCTTCCAGTTTGAATTGTATGTATATAAGTAGAATGTTTCTTCTAATTCTTACCTTCCAATTTATATATTATACACAAATATGTATGTGATGCAAAATATATCTACATAATATATATGATATCAACATCTATAATATATTATATATAATATATATGACATATCTATATAATATATATAAATATATTTTTAATAAAGTAAAATATATTTATTCCTGTGATAAGCCTGCCACATATATTTATATAATACCAAGTACCTGCTATGTTTCAGGCATGTTGCTAGGAACTAGCAATAACACAGGTGATTAATTACACATGAAGCCTTCTAGACTTAGCAAGAGTTGGAGTATTTCAATGTTATGGCTTAAAGAGATCACTGTAAGGCATTCACTATAGAGCTTGCATATCTATCTATCTATATATACTCTAGTTTTAAATTTTAACCATCTTGAGGCATTGCTCTTAAGGACAGTCTAATATTAGGCATCAAAATATGCTAACTATGGCTGTAGTCTGAAACATTTTTCTTGACCAAAAAAAATTAAAAAGGCAAAGCAAAATAAACTAAAATTCAAACTTTTGCTTTAGTTAAAATGGGCTTTATACACACATTTGAATAGTACCCTGATAGCCTAGGAAAATCAAGGGTTCAAAAGTAAGTATTGCCAACATTCCTTAGACTCTAAGTAATAGCAACAAATATTGTGTGAATTACAGTTTTGGAAAGTCTAGTAAAATACAATAAGTAAGGCATGAAAGCCAGTAGCAAGTAACTGAGAGGTAGGGATAAAGTGATTTATTTATTTTAAAGGTAGAAAACTGCATTTTTTTCCTGTTTTGATTTAGCTATTTTTAAGACACCTGTGTCTCACTTGCTACAAACACAAATTCTAACTGAATAATGGAAATCATTGTACAGTTGTAAATGGTATATTGACTGTTCTTTTCAGTCTATAACACACCTTCCTTTTTGGCACTAAGGAGCAATGAATGAGGCATTTTATTAAATTTGAGACTTGAGGTTCTAATCAGAGGTCATTGACTAGCTCTCACTTTTCAGTTTTAGATTTGTCTATGTTAGATCAGGGGGCAGCAGTGAAATTATTATGACAAAGACTGTGTACTAGCCTGTATCTGTCTGTTGCAACTTGAAAGTCTTTGGAACAGTGATGCTGACAGCATGGGAACATTCCAAGAAAGTGTAAGCTGTGTAATGTCTTAAACTTTCAAGTATCATCTTCTTTTTGTGTTGTTTGAGTTTCAGATACTAAGGTACTTGTGAAAAGGTGTTTATTGATTAAACAGGATTTTTTTCCCCTAGCAAATACACATTGAGATAGTCTTTCTATTACTTTTTCTGTTCAGTCACTGCTTTATACAGCAAGTTCATTAGCATGTAGATATGCAGTGATTGAAGTCAGACTGCTTTTTACAGTGGAGTTGTCTTGATATAATGAGCTCCTCTTTAATGTTCAAAAAATTGTTGTTACTTTCTAAAAGGGGTTGTTTGTGAATTTCATTAAATTTAATCTCCTCTTCAAACAATTTCAGCATTGTTTAGTTTACTACAATTAAAATGCTTTCTGATGCTAAAAAATCACTTTTTACAGATGTATCACAAATGCAAGCACTTTGAGAGGGGCTTTGTTTTTTACTTTGAAAGAAAAAGCTGCTATTTAGCTGAGAATTCTCATTTTTTTAATTGATGCTCCATATGGAAAATCAGAAAAGGGTACACTTACTGTATTGCTAAGCAGGCTAGTTTGCTTGTAAGGGTTAAGTTTCACAACTAGTTCATTCAATCCCTGAATTGAAGTACTGGTCTAATCATAGTAGAAAAATAAGGGCCTTATCCTTTCCTTTTCAGTTTACTAGAGTGCAACCCCTTCATCTTTAGAATGTTATAAGTCTTGAGAAAGAACAGATACAGTGAAATTAGGTTTCTGCTTTGGGCAGCAGTTCTCAATAGGATGTACAAGAAACCTGACTAAATTCTTAGTTGCAGAGCACCAATTGTAGTTCATAGTGAATAGCTTCATTTTTGTAAGTTATCCTTGGTCAGTAGGACTTGAATAATATGAGAGCCGATCCCTGGCATCTCTGGTAGAACAGGCACAGAAAACATGTCTTTCTGGAGAATATTTAGCAGATGGAAGCTTAAAAATTTTCCAAGTGGTAGCAAGGAAGTTTTCCAGGTGAATCCCAAGATAATTGGTTTATTAAAACAGTGTTTGGGAGAATTGAGAATAAATTATTTGATATCTTAAAAGATTTTGCCAGCAGTTTATAAAACTGTTCAAATTCTTAAAAAATTTTTTTTTAATTTGTAGATGGACACAATATCTTTATTTTATTTATTTTTATGTGGTGCTGAGGATTGAACCCAGTGCCTCCCTCATGTGAGGCAAGCGCTCTACCACTGAGACACAATCCCAGCCCCTCAAATTCTTCTATGACTATTGCTTAGGAAACTATTCTTCCAAGATGTTTCTTCCTGCCTTAGTTCCAGAGGCCATTTACATGATGTCAAAACATCTAGTTAAGTCAGGAGTATTTTCAGAGTTTCTTGATAGCTGCAAATTTTGTGTAAAAGAAAAACTTAGATGTTGGCTAATTTTTGAAATTGTGGTTTGACTTTTGAAGGACAGAGCCAGCATCTCAAATTTAACAGGGGTCTTTAGTTGACTGAGCTAATTATATTGTCAAGTTGGCCTTAATATAAGTCCTTATGATTTAGCTCTAGAAGTTCTTATCAGATATCCTTATCACCCCAAATATAAGATGATACTTTGATATATAAAACAGGAAATACTTCCATGACCTTGTAATAGCTAATGATAATGATAATAGTATTACTGATTTTTTATTATAATCAATAAAATAATGATAATGTTGCTAATATTATAATTTATAATTATAAATGTAACATTTTTAGATGAGAAATGAGGATTTTTGAAATGGATATCTAGGACAACTTTATGTAAGCCAAGGGTAATGGCAGAATGGTAAGTTAAAGAGTCATGGAATTTTATGTTTAGATTAACTCTTGGGTGGAGATTGACAGGTGTATGTTTAAGTCATAAGAAGTTTCACACAAGAAAGGAAAGGAAAGGAAGTAAGCTGGAACAAGAATATTCCAGGGAAATTCTGGGCTGGTGTATAGTCAAGAAGAAATCTGGATGTAGAAAATGGGTTTACTGGATACATTTAATGAGTAGTACAATTCCCAGAGGAGAATTTAGGGTGTGAAGTAGGGAGAAAAAGAAATGTAGAGAAATTGGAGAAGAATCAGGGTTTAAGAAATTTGACACATGCAATACATATTCCATAGGAAAATTTCCTTACATTTTACTCTTCATGTGGACATATATACACAAACCTTAATTATACTCAGGACACTTTGAGATGTTTGATGATAACATTTTCCAGTATTTAGGGGAAGTTGGGATGGAGAGATGAAATTTTATGAAAAATGATAGTTATATTTACTAGCGTGAACAGGTTATTTAATGAGGTTAAAGGGAAGCATTGCATTTTGAGAATATCATCAGAAGTTCTAGGATTCTGAAGCTTGAAAAACATTTAACAGACATTGAAAAGAAAAATTGTATGTGATAATTGAGTTATACTATGTAATAATGAAAAGTCAGAGAGTAAAGTCAGAAATTCCTGTTATAAAGTTACCTAACTTGATCTCAAAAGTACTGTTAGCTGAGGCCTTTAAATTATTATATTGTTGATTTACAGAATAAAATTTATATGCATTCTATACTTTATGAATTAACTTTCTATGCTTTTCGTACAAAGAACAATATTGAAGAACAATAATGTTTAAGCAGCAGCAATTTGAATAAAAGTAAATTTATGATCAGGATAAAATGTTTTAGCTGAAAGCAAAACTATATTACATGAGTTGAATTTTGGGTAGTTCATTAATCTGAAACATTAAATATTTTAATCAACATAGAAAATGTCACAGATAATGGTCTGAGGTTAAAAAACTTAATGTTTTGATGCTCACTTCTGTGTATACTTCAGTGATTATATTTGAAGCATACCTAGAAAAAAGGTGCTATAATTGCCCTTTAATTGTATTTGAATACTTGGGCCAAAAGAAATAGTTGAGAACTTTTAGTGAAAGTGTGAAAAATGTGATGTTTTCTGAGGGAAAATCTAGTTAGAATAGAGTAAAGGTATTTTTAAGAACATTTAACCATTTACTATGGTTTTCAGCCATATTTCCATTTGTTTCAGTCAGATTTAATTGATCAGAAGATGGTGCTGATTTGAGAATGCGTAATACCAGTGCTTTTGATTTTTTCCTTTCTTAAGCTATAGCTGTAATGAATTTTTGATAATTATGATTGAGTAATATCCCTGCCATTCTGGCTATTTGAACATATTATAAGTGATCTGTTTCTAGTGATGATTATATATTCATTTAAGGGCCCTTTGTTAGATGCTTGAGGTAGGAAAAGATCAATAGGATATAATTAAGAGCTATGGTATTCTTTTAAGTCCTCATTCTGAATGAACTATAATAAGCTTTTATTGTCTTTTCTTTTACATAAAAATACAAATATAAAAACCCAGAAGTGATATGTCAGTTTTTATGATCAAGATATCATGATCAGAATCTTGAGAAGTATTTATATTTTAAAAACTCATGGATATAGAATTACCAAAACATATTATTAGACTATTGGTAAATATGAACTTATTCATAATTTTACCTATTATTCACAGGCATATATTGGAAATCATTTCTGCTTATTAATATTTTCATCATATCTTTTACTTTTAAAGTGATTTAATTTTCTGAGAGATGAAATTCTTTGGTAAAAATTTTTATGTGTTAAGACTTTATGTAATAATAATTATAATAACATATTTTATTTAAGAAACACTTAAATGCTTAAATTACCCATCATACCTGAGCAAAAATAATTTAAAAAAAGAAATAATTATAGTTATCTTGGTAGATGATCAGCTAATTAGTGGTAATTTAGATTCAATAAGTGTACGCACTGAAAGATTTAATAAGTTTTCATAGCTTTGTCAAGCTTCTAATGTATAAATTTAAAAATTCTCCTTTTCAGATTGTTGAATTTTTAAATGTGATTTAGATCATAGATTGTATTTGTTTGTTTGTTTACTTGTTTATTTATTTTAAGTTGTGAATTTTGTAAATTATTCTACTGGTTAGTATGTGATTGAGATTGAAATGTTTTCTGTTTTAGATATTTCCATGTGAAACAGTCAGGAAGTAATCCTGTACATCTTTTAAGCAATGACCTTATCTTTTGCCAAAATCAAATGACATTCAATACTGATACTATGGAGAGAGGATTCAAAATAGACACGTAATTATAATTGCTTTCCCCCACATCATTATATCACTACGTGCAGAACAACTGATTTTTAAGAGAGAGAACTGCAGAATTTTGGCAGGTTTTTTCTTTGCTTATCTCTCTCTCCTCCTTCCTATTTTCATCACATGTAGGATTTATTGGAATAGTTCAGACTGACCTCTTTCTTGAAAGATGTAGTTTTAATTCTAATGGTTTATAGGAGCTAGCAGAAACACAAAAGGAAGTGAATGTTTATGATTGCTTCATATTTTCAGAAATCCTTAACATTTATGATATAGTTCAATTGTTAAGAGAATAAGGATAGTTTTTAGGTTATTTTGGAGGAATCATTATAAAGACTTCAACCAAGCACTAATTAGCTTCCACAGTTACTGCTTTTAAATAAAATCAAATGTGAACAAAATGAAGGCAGGTATTATGTCTTGTTAACTGTTCTGACCCCGTATGCAGTACCGTACCTGGCACATAGTAGATATTCAATTGTTGCTGAAAGAGAAAAGGAAAACAGAATGGGAAGGAAGGAGGAGAAAATAATCCTAGGTTGATTGGACAAAGTTATTCTGTTTGATGTTTTCTTTTGCTTTTGGCTGATGCGTGGCTCCCCCTAGATCAGTTACAGGAGTATGTAATCTTTTTACCCTGAGCATAAATGTGGCATAAGTTTGAGAAACCTGTTGCTAAAGGGGTTTAAGCACTTCTATTTGCTTTTTGTTCACAGGGGCTTTACTTTTTCCTTGTGCTCATTTTTGTTGGTTAGTATTGGGATACAGCAACTAAAGTTGCATATAACATTTTTAAGAGTTACAGATATTTGGGGATGGGGTTGTGGCTCAGTGGCAGAGCACTTTCCTGGCATGTGTGAGGCACTGGGTTTGATTCTCAGCACCACATATAAATAAATAAAATAAAGATCCATCTACAACTAAAAAAAATTTTAAAAAAATAGTTAAAGATATTCACTAGTTACTCTATTGACAGAAAATAGCTGTATTTTTCATCTTTCAGATAAGGTTATTGATAAAATGGTGTTAAAATTTAGGACTGGTAAAGGACCTGAATAATGAAGTTTGTAAGTCAGGAATGAAACTTATTTATGTTGTTATAAATTTTTACAAATTTACTGTTAATTTTATCCTGGTTCTGTTTGAAGTCAGGCATATTGTATTGGTCAGATTTCTGTTGTGACAAAAGACCTGAAATAATAAACTTATAGGAGGAAAGGTTTACTTTGGCTCAGGGTTTTAGAGGTCTATTGGCCCTGTTGCTTTGGGTCTGGCAGAACATCATGGTAGGGAGTACATAGTAGAGCAAAGCTGCTCACTTCATGGTGGCTGAGAAGAGTGAAAGAGGAAGGAGTGGAGGGTCTCAGTAACCCCTTCAAGGGAACTGCCCCCAGTGACATAACCTTCTTCCAGTAGGCCCCATCTCTCAAAGGGATCTCTACCTCCCAATAGCACCATGGCTGGTGACCAAGTCTTCAACACATGGCCTTTAGGGGACATTTAAGATCCATTCCAAAACAGGTGCTAATCTATGTTAAAGGTCCTAGGATCCATGTCTCTTTGAAGACATGTTCACAGCTGGGAGAGATGGGTCTTAGATTGTAGTTATTTACAAACTTCAGTTTTGAAATGATACTGTTTCAAGTGTCCTCCTTTCACAGCTAGATTAGTATCTAGAAGGAAAGATAAAGAAAATATTTTTTGAAGATGATAAATTCTGAGGCTTAAAGTGTAGATTTCAATCTTTTTGTTTATTGATTTTTTAATAATTATTCTTTTACTATGAAATTTAATAATTATCATTATGTAAAATTATTTCTATATTAAACAGTTATTTCTCAAATAATTTCATATTTATGAGAGATTTTTATTTCCTTCAAGATATACATTATATAATGCCATTTCAATTTTCCTGAAAATGGGATCATCACAGACCTGTGATGTTTATCAAATCAATCTTAACCTAACTTTTTGAAAAATGTATAAATTGTTGAATGGCTAAATCAAGCTAATTAACATATACGTTATCCTATGCACTTATTTATTTGTGGTGAGAGTACTTAAACCCTTTTACAATTTTTAAGTATATAATACATATTTTTAACTATAGTAACTGTATTGTGTGATTGAACCTAGTCCTCCTGACTAGATGAAACTTTGTATCCTTTGAACATTTCCCCAATGCCCCCTTCATTTTAACAGTGTCTTTCAAAGAGCAGAAATTTTTAATTTTGATGATGTCCATTTTTTTCTTTTATGGTGTGTGTGTGTGTTTGTGTGTGTGTATGTGTGTGTGTATAGGTACCAGGGACTGAACTCAGGGGTACTCAACCACTGAGCCACATTCCCAGCCATATTTTGTGTTTTACGTAGGGACAGGGTCTCACTGAGCTGCTTAGCTGAGGCTGGCTTTGAACTTGCGATTCTCCTGCCTCAGCCTGCCAAAGTTCTGGGATTACAGTCGTGCACCACCGCACCTGGCTTACTATATGATTTTGAGAGATCTTTTATCTAATCCAAAGCCAGAGAGATTTTCTCATACATTTCTTTCTAGAAGTTTTATAGTTTTAAATTTTATATTTAAATGTACGGTTCATTTTAGCTCCATTTTTATGGGTATGATAGTGTGAGTGATGAGTTAAGGTTACTTTTTTTTTTTTGGTATAAGGAACTCTAGTAGTTTACAAATGACTTTGAAAAAATTAGAAGTTGAGAAAATTTCCATTAGAGTTTCCCATATAGTTACTGTTTTTAGCATTATTCATACCTTTGGTAGATACAGATTTCCATCTAGTACTATTTTTCTTCTATAGAAAAACTTCCTTTAACATTTCTTGTAGTACATGCCTGCTGCTGAAGAAATCTCCCCAAACTTTTATTTGTTTGAAAAACATTTGTGTTCATGTTAGATATTTTTGCTAGGTTTAGAATTTTAAATTGGTAGTTTTTATTTCTTCAGTATTTTAAAGATGTTGCTTCATGGTCTTTGGGCTTGCATAGCATCTCATGAAGAGTCTGGTATCATCTTTATTTTTGTTGCTCCATATATATTGTGTCATATATATGTATTAGCTACCCCTGTGGCTACTTTTAAGATGTTCTTTTTATAGCTGGTTTTGTAATAATTTGATTATGATTTACCTGTGTCTTCTTATGTTTTCTTTTTCTTTATTCTGCTTGGACTTTGAGGTACTTGGTTCTATGAGTTTATTGTTTTATTTGAATTTGGAAAGCTTTGTATTCTTCACTTGCTTTCTCATCTTTTTTGAGTCTCATATTTGTATGTTATACATGATGCTCTGTTTTATTTTCTCTCAGTGTTTCAGCTATAATCATTTCTATTGCTACATCTTCAAGCTCTACTGTTAATCCAATCTAATGTGTTTCTCATTGTTGAAAATATTTTCTTTCTTCCTAGAAGTTCTGTGTCTTTTTCCATTATCCATTTTTCTTCTTAACATATTCGTGTTTCTCGCTACATTTTTGAACATATGGAACAAATTTTAATGGCTGTTTTAACATTCTTATCTGCTAATTTTATCTTCTCTCATTTCTGGGTCTGTTTTTATTGATTGATTTTTCTCCTGGTCATGGGTCATATTTTCTTTCTTCTATAAAACTTTTTTTTTTTTAAAAAGCTCTTTAAAAATTATTGTGGTAATAGTCACATAACACAGATTCACCATTTCAGCAATTTTAAAGTGTGTAATTCAGTGGCATTTAGTACATTCATAATGTTGTACAACCACTACCATCATCTAGTTCCAGAACACTTTCTCTGCCCCAAAAAATAAAACTGTGATAATAAGGTGTACTGCAGAGAGAAAGAAGGTATGGAAGTGGCAAAAAATCTATTGAGACTATCACTCTGTCTATAAGGACAAAATTGCTACATCAAATGAAGAGTGTCACTTTATAATAATTCTCCTGCCTTCTGTGAGGAGGAAGTGAAATAGACACTTCAAAGATTTTCTGGTAGATCCATTGGCCTTCAGAAGGAAGACAATGACATTGGCCTTCATATTATGAACAGTCTTGGTAAAATGAATGCCTTCTCAGGTATTATGATATTTCTATTTTTGGAAATAGTGATTGAATTGGAAAATTGGACAGAAGGGAAAAACCTCATTTTATTGTAGCACAAAACATAGTTTCTCTTTAGGATCTGATTTGAATGCTATAAAAGCACTAGGAACTCCACCCAGCCTTATTTTTGTTCATGCAAAACACCTTAATAGATTTGTGATACTTCCTTTAATAAGTGTTATTGCAGTGGATCAGGGTCAGGCATTGGGTGAAGGGGCAGAATTTACATGGGATTTCAGGTTAATGACTGCAGAGTGTGAGATCAAATTTGTCTCTCTCAGAAGATGTGTATAATTCCAAGCTGGTGTGGTGCCACCCAGCTAGTTGAAATCATTGGCAGTAGACAAGCTCTCAGTAATAAGTGGAACCCTCAAACTGGATTAGGGGGAAAAAAAACTTTAAACATACAAGTGATCAAAGTGATCTTAGAATATTCAGATGGAAATAAATCTCTAGAAGAGGCAAAAGGGTGGCTAATGCCATTTGCCAATGGGCCACTGGAAATCATTAAAACTCTGAAAACAATTTGTTTCTTAAGGCAGTGAGTCATGTTTAAAGGTGTCATTATTGAACAAAAGAGACCATTTAGGAACTGTTTAGAGTGGAACCACAATTTTAGAGGTTATTGCTAGGAAAGGAAAATGTAATAGTTTAAAAAAAATAAGTGAAGCTCTAGTGATTCATATGTATAAAAACTATAGTATATAAGTTAAATATGAATTGTAGAATTACTTTGAAGTCTGCTACTGTTCAGATTTATTTTTAGTAACTTTTTGAATATCTGAACTCATTGGTCTACCTTTTTTTTTTTAAACCAACATTTGGCTAACATTACAACACTTCGTTGCTTGAAAGTTATTTCGATCAGTTCCTTCACATATATAATATTCTTAGCCTACAACCAAAAATCTTTTTTTTTTTGGTGATGCTGGGAATTAAACTCAGGGCCTTGTGTTTGCCACTGAGCTATATCCCCATTCCCCGCAAATCAGCTTTTAATAGGAAAAGCTTCATGTAAACCTATTCCTGGAGTTATTTTTCACAAAATTTTGTTCTGTTTTACCTAGGAATAATTTATAAAAATAACTCAATGAACCTTCCAGTTAAAGATAAAAGTAGGGAGGGATCATAGGACAAGAAAATAAGGAAAGGTATGATCAATCATTTTATTCTGCTCCAAGTAGCTGGAGTAAAAGTCATGGAAAATAGCCCTTCATTTAAAAAAGGATGTATCTCACTACCCACTACAAATTGGAGTCTTATTTAGTTTATCTTTTCAATTAGTTTTATATTTTAAATTATCTACTAAATAGTGTGAACCATGAAATAGGACCATCAACTGACCCTACAAATTGCTCATTCATTTGTTTTACCAGGATTTTCTAGGCTAATAATACATAGTATTGTTGATAGTTTTAAAATTGAAACTCTCAAAGATTTATGAAGCATCCTGCAAAACAAATGTGCATTTTACACTAGATTTCTATTTTTTTCCCTGAAACACAGAAACTTTTCTTTTATAACTAGATATCTACATAGTAAAACATAGAACTCAAAGTTTAATGGTCACTCCATAATTCACTTTTTAAAAAATTTAAAATTAAAATAATTAAGTCTTAATCTAACCTATCACAAGAAGAAGTAAAAGATAATTTCAAAGTAGTGACAGCTTTTAATTGTTTTTATTTGCTATTATAACATTAAATTCACATTTGAGGACTATATTAAAAATAACTTGCATCTACTTTCAACATGATTCTATTGTTTTAAGAAAATACAATGAGAAAGACTCACATTTTTTTCCAAAGGTGAATTTTGGATAACCATGTTAACTCAATCTGTTTTACTTTGCCAACATATTAAAAACTCTCTAATAAAAATGGATTTTCTGATTAATAAAACAAAAAACTGTGTACTTTTAAAGCAGTCACTCTCTGTTTTCCCCTCTTTTCAGCCTCTGGCAATAAGTAATCTTTCTTTCTCTACAAATTTGCCTACTTTGGATATCTCATATAAATGGAATATTTTTTAGGCTCATCCATGCTGTCGCATGTATCAGCACTTTATTCTTATGGATGAATAATATTTCATTGTATACCTCAATTTTGTTTATCCAGTAGTCTGTTGTTGGAAATGGATTGTTTGCACCTTTTGGTTGCTGCAAATAGTGCTGTTATGAACATTTGTATACCTTTTAATTTGAACACTTGCTTTCATTCTTGGGAATATACCTAGAAATAGAATTGCTGGGTCACCTGATAATTTCATGTTTAACTTTTTCAGGAAGTGCCATCTTGTTTTCCACACTGGATCCATCTTTTATGGTTCCAACAGCAATGTATGAGGGTTTTGATTTGTGTCCCAAGGGGTATTAAGTGGTATCTTATTGTGGTTTTGACTTGTATTTACCTAGTAAATAATGATGTTGAACTTCTTTTTATGTGCTTGTAGGTCATTTGTGTATTTTCTTTTGGAAGTGCCTAAGTCTTTTGCCCATTACAGTTTTTTTTTTTTGTATTTTCATTATTGAGTTGGAGGAATTCTATATGCTTGTGTGTGTGTGTGTGTGTGTGTGTGTATCATCCTTTGATGCAAAAAAGTTTTAAATTTTGAAGAAGTTTAGTGTATTACTTTTTCTTTTGTTACTTGTTCTTTTGGTGTTATATTTAAAAAACCATTGCCAAATCAAAGGCCACTAGGATTTACCCATATGCTTTCTTCTAAGAGTTCTATAGCTTTAATTCTTACATTTAGGACTTTGATAAATTTTGAGGGTTTGTTTTTGTTTTTGGTATGAAGTAAGAATCTTTTGCATGTGGACATCTGGTTTTCCTAGCACCTTTTGTTGAAAAGATTGTTCTTTCCTCATTGAATGGGAACTTTGTTCATAATCACTAAACCATAATATGGATACATTGGTTTATTTCTAGACTCTATTTATGTTTCATTGATCTATATGTCTGTCCCACATTGTTTTGATTATGTAACTTTGTGGCAAATTTTGAAATTAGAAAGTGACAATAGTACAGTTTAGGTCTTCATTAGGATTGTTACTTTGTTTTTGTGGTACTTGCCTCAGTGTGAGGCAAGCATTAGACCACTGAACTGCTTCTCCAGCCCTAAATCTGTAGATCTATTTGGGAAATATTGCCTTCTTAACAATATTAAACCCTCCACTTGTGAACACAGGTGCCTGTCCATTTATTTAGGTCCTTATTTAGGTCCTTTTAAATTTCAGCATTATTTTGTAAATCCTATAACTTTTGATTGGATGATAAGCATTGTGAATTTTATGATGTTGGATGTTTTATTCCTGTAAATAACATAATGACATATCTAGCATAGGTATAAGTTACTTGGAATCAGTTACCAAGATTTCCTTTTAAGCTTTGTTAGTGAGGCAACACATACTAGGAAAAATTTAGGCCCACTATTTGATGAAAACTATCTCATGGCTCTCCTTAATGCCCTTGTATTTTGAGGTCTTTTTAGTGTGACTGATAGGATCATGAAGTTTTCAGCTGTGTGAGTATCATACATTTTTCAGCCTATTACTTTTCAAACTTTTTTTTTTTCCAAGATAGGGGTAATTTTCTTTAGCTTATGTACATTTGTCAATTCAGCCAAAGATTGAACAGGACCACCTCCATGAATCTCTGAGTTGCTTTCCCTGTGCAACTCTCCTATTTTTAGTATTTTTTCCCCTATTAAGTCAGCCTTCTTGGTCTCTTTGATCTTCAATGTCTGCTTTTTCAACTTAACTAGACTTCTAGCCTCTGTTGGGAGCTCTGCCTGTCTGTATAGTGGACAGGGGACTCCAGGAGCAGATGTAGGCTCACTTCATTTATTTCACTGTTCCCAGGAATCACAATCCTACACTATGTTATTGCTCAATTTCTAAAACAATAGTTTCATATATTTTAACTAGGTTGCATAAAGACAATTTCAGTTCTTGTTACTTCATTGTGATAAGAAGAAGTTGTGAATCATCATATCAAACAAAAGTCAAACTGAACTTTCATTAATATAAAATGAAGAGAACATCTTAATTCTTTTGTGTAATTCCTGGCTGAATTTAGGTATACTTTCCTTAAAAGATTTATTTTAAAACTGTATACATCCTTAATGCTAGCTGTTTATTGATGATAATGTTACATGTTTTTGTTTTTTTTTTTTTTGATATTGGGGATTGAACGCAGGGGTACTTGATCACTGAGCCACATCATCAGCCCTATTTTGTTTTTTATGTAGAGACAGTGTCTCACTGAGTTGCTTAGTGCCTCGCTGTTGCTGAGGCTGGCTTTGAACTCGCAATTCTCCTGTCTCAGCCTCCCAAAATGTTGAGATTACAGGTGTGAGCCACCGCGCCCAGCTATGGTACATGTTTTAAAGTAAATGCTAGCCCAATTCCACAGTAAATATCTATAATACTGTTTTTTTTTTAAAAAAGAGGAATTCAACATTAAAAGTATATCATTCTAATGGAATAGATGATTGTTATTTCTGACATATGGAATGGAAATGTGAACTTAAAGTCTCTGTATTCCAATTTCTAAAATAAAGATAATAAAGTTGTATTAAGTGCAGTGTGTGTGTGTGTGTGTGTATACAGTGTTATTTAGAATAGAGCCAGGCATATACTAAGTATTATATGCTAACCATTATTATTATCTTAATCATTTTTCTTATATGAGGAAGTGTGGAGGGGATTAGATTCTGAGATTTAGGGCATTAAAATTTATCTAATTTAATATCAAAATATGTTTGGATGTATTAATTTTTAAAATATCTTTGGAATTAAGACTGGACCTTGAGTTTGAACTAGGGAGTACTGAGATCAATAAAGAATTTTGAGCTGGGTGTGGTGGTGCACACCTGTAATCCCAGCACTTTGGGAGGCTGAGACAGGAGAATCACAAGTTGAAAGCCAGTCTCTGCAAGGTGCTAAGCAACTCAGTGAGACCCTGCATCTACATAAAAAACACAAAATAGGGCTGGGGATGTGGCTCAGTGGTTGAGTACCCCTGAATTCAATCCCTAGCACCAAAAAAAAAAAAAAAAAAAGTTTTGGTCCTATAAAACTTATATATTAAGCTAGCAAACTTTTTCCTTTTAGATCTGCAAATGTCATTGTTGAGACTATCAATACTGAGAACTGAAAGGAAATTAAGCTGATATGTTTGTTGGTTTAGAAATAAAAAACCCTGCACATTCCCATTCCCATTTTAAACACAGACTCAAATAGTTGATGTGTTAAATTCTGAAAGTTATATTCTAGTTAAACTTTGCGCAAAAACATGGTAGTATATACTGTTCTACACAGTAAATGTATTCCTAAAAGTGGCATAGTCATTTCTATTTTGGTCATTTAAATTCACTTCTAAGGTTAGTATGGAGGAACTGCTTACCAAAAAGAAATGGCTTTTGAGATAAAGTTCCTTAATACTGTAGATTGTCTGGCTTGTTAGTGGTCGCTCAGTTAATTTCTACCTAATTAATTAAAAAAATATTCTTATGGCAGAGTATATGGTTTGTGTGTATGTGTGTGTGTATACTGTTCTTGATTTTCAAATAAAATACTACATTTTTTCAGAAGTGGAGTTAGTAGATTAACTATTATAATATACGTATTAGCCATCATTTACCAATTACTAGTTCTGAGGCTGAAAAAAGAAACAGCCCGCTACATTAATTACAGACTTTAAAATAAAATGTTGAGGGGCTGAGGTTATGGCGCAGTGGTAGCGTGCTTCCCTAGCACGTGTGAGGCACTGGGTTCGATCCTCAGCACCACATAAAAATAAAATAAAGATATTCTGTCCACCTGCAACTAAAAAAATAAATTAAAAAAAATAAATAAAATGTTGAACAAACTTCCAAATTCTAATGGTGCAAAGCATTGGGGTGCATAAGAAATGTTTTCATTCATGCTATGTTAGAATTGAATAATATTTCTGTTTTAGCTCAACAAAATTTAAATGGAACTGTATAACTAATTTTGAAGTCACGTTGATTTGCTGTTTCATTAATAACTGGAGTTATTAAAATACTTAGTCTCATTATTGATTAAAGTGCTCACAAATTTTTATCTTACTAAACTCTTTAGGTTTGTTTTGGGGATGTTTTTGTGAATTAACAGTTTAACTTTAGTTTTAATAACTGCCATAGAAATTTGTTTGTGAAGTCATGATTTATATCATTATTTTTATAACTAACACCTCAGAATAATTATGCTTCTATAGCCAGCAGTAAAATTTGGAAATTGTATGTTCTACTGTGTGAAGTTATTACATATGAATGGAGAGAGATGTTATTTCATGATATGTTTTTATTACTAGCTTCTGTTTTATTAAGGATAATGAAAACCTTGTGTCTGGTCCTGTGAACAAAACTAACGTGACCTTTGATGTGACCCACCTGTTAGGCTTTCACAATCGATAATAGTCTCCTCATGTGAGGGTGATCTGGAGAGTAACAATATGCCATCTAGGTGGAAAATAACATTTGCAAATTTAAGTTGCAGAAATTAAAATATGCTTGGATCAGGTCCTAGACAAAAGTAATAAAAACAACTTATCTAACCAAATATTTTGAGAAAAAAAGATATTAACATATGACTGATTCATAATACTTTCTTTAGGGAGAATTGTTGATTAGCTATGTACTTGTCTACCAGGCTCCTGCCTGATAAAATAAATAACTTCCTAAATCAGAATTTGGCAATTTTTACAACTAGAAAGGCATAATAACCAATGCTTGGATTAGAAATTTCCAACTGTTGCGCTTATAGGAAATCACACTTTTTAAAAAATCATTTAAGACCAAATTTTTATGGTCATGCTTTAAAAAAGAAGGATGAAGCAGTCTTGTTTGATTCTTGAGGCATAGATATAAATAATAGCTTTTCTTGTTAGACCATGTCTGCCCTTGATTTACCTGAAGAGTTGTCTGCCAGCTAAAGAATTTTATCAATTTTGCAGATCAATTTAGAGATACCATCATCTGGTAGACATTTTCAACAGTTTTCAAAATTTCTCTTTCTTTTTTTCAGCATATCCAATCTTTGAATGATTCTCGTGATGATATTGTCAGTAGGTCAACATCAGTGTCTCACAATTCAAATGTGAATGTATTACTACTTCCCTTCAATATTCAGGTCAAATCCTATCATTATGAAATCACATTATGAATTGTGGCCTAGGTTAAAGAAAATCCCTAAGTAGTCATATTCAGGTTAAGGCTTCAGCATAGACTTTTCTCTTTTTGACAATTACATGGTCATTAGTATCATGTCCATAGCTTTGTTGATTGAGATTTCATAGATAGGATAAAAGCAGGGTGGTGTCAAAGCTCCAGTTTAAAGTGTGATGGATGAAGTTTTGTTAAGGTCTCATGCTTAGCTCTTGGAACTGTTGCTGTCAACACCAGTAGAGTCCTTCCTCAGAATTGTAGAGATATGAGGGTCAAAAGAGTGGTCTGTTCTTGGAACCCCTTATAGAACTCAATATTATCTTTAGAAACTTGAGCATGATAACCCAGTGCTCAGTTATGCTATGAGTGGACTGGGATAGAATTCTAACCACTATTGGTATTAGTGTTTCTATGTAAAGTTGCATTCTGATTTCTAAAGTGAACTTTTGGAATGAGTCCATTTGTGTCTTGGGGACTTCTAATATTCCCAAGGTTATGAAATTGTATTATTCTAAGTTGGAGTGACCTTCAAGTCATCTATTTCTTTTTTAATTTGTTCTTTTTAGATATATATGACAGTAGAATATATTTTGACCTATTATATATACATCGAGTATAACTTCCCATTTTTGTGGTTGTACATGATGTAGAGTTACACGGGTCATGTATTTGTATATGAACATAGGGAAGTTATGTCCAATTCATTCTACTGTCTTTCCCATTCCCATCCCCCTACCATTTCCCCCACTCTTCCCTGTCCAATATGGTGAACGTCCATTTCTCCCTCCCACCTATTGTGAGTCAGTATCCGCATATCAGAGAGAACATTTGGTGTTTGGTTTTTGGGGGATTGGCTTATTTCACTTAGCATGATAGTCTCCATTTTGATTCATTTACTGGCAAATGCCATAATTTCATTCTTCTTTATGGCTGAGTAATATTCCATTGTGTATATGTACCACCTTTTCTTTTTTCTTTTTTTATTCATTCATCTGTTGAAGGGCACCTAGGTTGGTTCCACAGCTTGATTATTGTGAATTGAGCTGCCATAAACATTGATGTGGCTGCATCACTATAGTATACTGATTTGAAGTCCTTTGGGTATTAACCGAGGAGTGGGATAACTAGGTCAAATGGTGGTTCTATTCCAAGTTTTCTGAGGAATTTCCATATTGCTTTCCAGAGTGGTTACACTAATTTGCAGTCCCACCAACAATGTATGAGTGTACCTTTTACCCCATATCCTCTCCAACATTTTTTGGGGGGAGGCTATTGGGGATTGAACTCAGGGGAACTCGGCCACTTAGCTACATCGTCAGCCCTGTTTTGTATTCTATTTAGAGACAGGTTATCACTGAATTGCCTAGTGACTCACTTTTACTGAAGCTGGCTTTGAACTTTTGATCCTCCTGCCTCAGCCTCCCAAGTTGCTGGGATTACAGGCATATGCCTCTGTGCCTGGCTTGTCACTTGTATTCTTTTTTTTTTTTTTTTTTTTGGTACAGGAGATTGAACTCAGGGGCACTCGACCACTGAGCCACATCCCCAGCCCTATTTTGTGTTTTATGTAGAGGCAGGGTCTCACTGAGTTGCTTAGCTCCTCGCTGTTGCTGAGGCTGGCTTTGAACTCGCGATTCTCCTGTCTCAGTCTCCCTAAGTGCTGGGATTATAGGCTTGCGCCACCGTGTCCGGCTGTCACTTGTATTCTTGATAATTGCCATTCTGACTGGAGTGAGATGAAATCTCAATGTAGTTTTTTTTAAAAAATATTTTTTAGTTATAGATGGACTCATTATCTTTATTTTATTTATTTTTATGTGGTGCCGAAGATCAAAACCAGTGCCTCATATGTGAGGCAAGCGCTCTGCCACTGAGTCATAACCCCAGCCCTCAGGGTAGTTTTAATTTGATTTCTCTAAGTGCTAGTGATGTTGAACGTTTTTCCTATGTTTGTTGACCAATTGCATTTCTTCTTCTGTGTCTATTCAGTTTCTTTGCCCATTTATTGATTGGGTTATTTGTTTTTTGGAGTTAAGTTTTTTGAGTTCTTTGTATATACTAAGAATTAATGCTCTGAGGTGCAGGTGGCAAATATTTTCTCCCATTCTGTAGGCTTTCTGTTCATGTTCCTGATTGTTTCCTTTGTGATGAAGAAGCTTTTTAGTTTGATACCGTTTATTGTGCTTTAGGAATCTTGTTGAGGAATATGGTTCCTAAGCCAACACGATGGAGAGTTGGGCCTAGTTTTTCTACTAGTAGGCACAGGGGTGAAAGACCTCTACAATGAAAACTACAGAACTCTAAAGAAAAAAATTGAAGAAGACTTAAGAAGATGGAAAGATCTATGTTCTTGGATAGGCAGAATTAATATTGTCAAAACAGCCATAGTACCAAAAGTGCTATACAGATTTAAGGCAATTCCTGTTAAGGTTTTGATGTCATTTTTCATAGAAATAGAAAAAGTAGTCATGAAATCCATTTGGAAAAAATAAGAGGATCAGGATAGACAAAGCAAGAAAGAAAAGTGGGAAAAGTGAAGCAGGCGACATCATACTACTAGACCTTAAATTATGCTACAGAACTATAGTAACAAAAACAGCATGGTATTAGCACCAAAACAGACATGAAGACCAATGGTACAGAATAGAAGATAGGGAGACAAACCCACATAAATACAGTTATCTCATACTAGACAAAGGCATCATAAACCATAAACACACATTAGAAAGATAGCCTCTTCAACAAATGGTGCTGGGAAAACTGCAAATCCATATGTAACAAAATGAAATTAGACTCCTGTTTCTTATCCTGTACAAAACTCAAAGTGATCAAGGACCTGGGCATTGATCAAAGTTATCTATTTCAAATTCATTGTATATATAGGACAGAATTCTAGAAAAAACATGAGTATAGTTTAGTTGGAAAAATATGATTTCATGGGAATGTGTCTTTAAAACATTTTAAAGATTAATGTTATTTGCAGCTTTATTTCCTTTAGGTTCCAAGACTCTTGATTTTAAAATTTTCATAGTTTTGTGATGTGCAGGCTTAAGAATTAATCATTTGAGAATTTTCTGAGGCTTTCTGTTATGACTAACCAATATTCTATTATCTGTAGTTTAAAAGATGAATCATTTTATATTTTGTTAGACTTACTGCTTCTGCCATGTTGTTCTGTTAACTATCTAATATAGTGTTAACCATATCTTATGGTAGCAAATAATTGCCTTAAATGTCCAATTATTGATCCTGAATTGATGAATTTTTTAAGTTCCCAATTTTGTGTTTCCCTCAACATTTATGTGCTTTTGAGCCATAGATTGGTAGGTTATGTTAAGGTAGGTTATGTTAAGGTAAGAACGTGCTCAACACATGTTGTATTATTGGTTTAAAAAAGTCATTAGGAATGTCTTTGTTTGGAACTATGCATTGTGTTAGTGTGTGATTTTTCTGCCCTTGATATTCAATTGGATATGATATCATTGTTTGTGAGAAGAGTATGTTTATTTAAAAAAAATGACATATGAACAAATTCATTGTTACCACAAGACATAATGTAATTATTCCAGTGTATGGGCTATTCCCTTTTAGTATTTAGAATTTTCTTGTTACCTCTTTCTCCTGCTCAAACATGTACTCTAGTAAGACGAAATGAAAAGTTAGAGATATTATTCTTATTCTGAAGACAAAATTTCACATTTTAGGTGAGGGTAAAACTTTTATCACATTAAACATCTTTAGTTTGGAGTAAAAAATGTAGCAAGTATTTGCTGCTGCTGAAAAGGAGTAAGAAGGAGTAGTTAATAGGTGACTTTCACCTTTGACCTCTTCAGAATTCAAATTTTAGATTATGATGCAAGAGGCAAGATTGTTTTAGTTTTAATTGAGTTTTCTATTAGTTCTCTGTCTCACCTAATTTTTAGAAAATAGTTTTTTAGTTACCATACTCACCTATTATCTTAATCTCACAGGCTAAATTATGCCAAAATAGGAAAGATATATTCATTTAGTTTTAAATGTTATGTTTCCATTGCAAGGTACTGATATTACATACTTTTGATTTATGTTGAACATTTTTATGATTTTTTTTACTGAATGAATATAATCAGTATGCTAAGTATTATGTTTTAAACAGATGCCAATCTGTAATTTTGTGTCTAAGTTTTTTTTTTTGATGATACAGGACATCAATATTAAATGAAATTTTAATTCAGTGATTTTGTATTCCTGAAAATATTTCTATCAGAAATTCATATTATACTTCTATTATGCTGAACATGATAAAATGTTCTCTTTCCCATGTTGTATACTTACTGTAGCAATCACCAAATCATTCAAAAGTTTAATTTAAATTGAAACGTTCTTTCATAAAATAAGCAGAATATCTCACCTGTGGAGGATGATTACACTTTGTAAGTTTAAGACTTGAAATTCACAACTCAGCATTGCAAGTTCAGTGCTTGAAAGCATTGGTGCTTTAAAAAATATTTGGGATACTTCTGGACCTTGTCATTGTTTCACTGAGACTATACTATGATATTGAAGCTACATTTTATCTGGGGCTTATATTATGTCTAGGTCTGTTTTTATAAAGCAATTTTACTTCATTTACTCTAGAATACATGTTATTTTAAAAGATTTTAAATCATGATATAGTGGACATGTTCTAAGTAGGATTGCATAATTGAGATTTAGTTAAGGAGACTGTACAAACCCTGAATTGTCTTTTATTAGTAAGTAAGCTATTTACTATTAGATATAATTGTACGTAAGTCACCAGAATTGAAAATGTGTTACAGAAGTGAGCTAATTTTTAGAATTTTTGAGCATTGAATTTAAAACCCAGTGCAGATGAAATGAAAGCCACCAGATTTTGAGACAGTTTGCTTTGTCTCATGTCTTGATCATATAATGTATAAAGAAGCTAAATAGCAAAAATAAATAGATCTTGTTCTTGAGATATTCAAACTTACTTTTTTTAAATATGAAAAGGAAGCATATAGAGGAATATCCTGTTTTGTTGGAATAAGAATCCTATACCAAGCTTCTTCAGGTAGTAAAATGTTAGTAAAGAATGACTATAATATACCAAAGATACCAAAGATAAGTAAATAGGAAGGAAAATGGCAAAAAATCTCCATTTTCTAAAGTGGAGATTATTCCTAGTTTTCTTCCTATTTAAGACAGACCACAAAGCTTAACTTGTACTTATTACACAGAATAGGCAGAATTACTTTAGAGTTTCTGTATGTATGTGACAAAATAAAATCAGAAGAAATACTGGATATCATGAGAAAAAAATTAGAAATAAAATTAGAATCTTGTACTTAAGCAAAACAATGTAGTAGCTAAACTGTAAAACCACATTTTATTATTGCATCTCCAGAAAGAAATAGAATCAAAGGAAATCTAGAAAAATCATTAGAGAACATGAATGAATTCATATTAATATAGGCTAAAAATGTTGTAACTCTTTAATTTGGAAAGATCAAGGCTGAAAGTAGTTATGATTGAAGTGTTAGTACTTATGAAAGGTATACTTACTGGGAAGATGGAGTTAGTTATTGTATGTTACAACCCCAGTTGCTCCTGGTTTATGCAGAAGCTTTTCAACAGAGCCTAGAGTGCATTTTTAATTCAGAAGACCTGGATTTATATCCAGATTCCAATATTTAATAGTTGTATGACCTTAAGCCTCAAGTTTCCTCATTTTAAAAATGGGAATTTAATCTTTATTTCATGAGGTCAACATGTACATCAAATAAAATTTAATTAGTTATGATATAAGTGAAAATACATTGGCTCATAGAACTCAATAAATTTAGATTTAATTAGAATATATTCCCATCTCTTTTAAATAATATTCCTTTAAAAAATTTTATATATATATATTTAGTATAGATCCATTACTGATTCCATTCTTACTGCTTATTTTCAAATGAAATGGGGACTTTTTATAGTGGATAATTATTTGATGAAAAATGATATTAGGAAGAATAGTGTAGAGGGAGATGGGATATGGTATTTTAGCAGCTTTCACCACTTAGTCTTAGCAACTTTAATTGGTATTTGTAGTGTTGCAGAACCTCACCACCCACCTTGCATTCTTTGCCTATATTTCTCTTAGTTTTTGGCATCAGAACTTTGGTATGGCTTACAGTGCAGCACCTTAAGTCAGGCTATCTGTGTTGTGATCTGGTCATCTCTGCTTCCTTTCCTTCATCTCAGGCAGTGTTTTAAGAGATTAGATTATAGACAAGATGATCTGTCTGCAAGTTTCTTCCTTATTGAGCTCACTTACCTGCAGTGTTCCTGTGTGGAACTGGGATATTTTTTCACAGGAATATTCCATACTAGTTTTGTTGTTTCTAATGGTCCTAAATCATATCCCTTTAATTAAAGGATCATTTGAAGATAATTTGATATTTTTTCAGATCATGATACTTATTTTGGGGGAAATTTATTCTTGCTTGAAGTTTGTTTGTTTGTTTTGAGTACAAGGGATTGAATCCAGGGGCACTTAACACTAAGCCACATCCTTAGCCCTTTTTTTAAAAATTTGAGACAGGGCTTTGCCAAGTTGCAACATTAAATAGCCAAACTATAGTACCATCTGTAGCCAGAATTCTGAAATGTTGTTTTAAAAATATTTATAAATATATTATCCAGTCCTTTTACATCAAATATTTCCTAAAATTTAAAATTTATTGAGTATTCATGTGTTAAGCCTTGTTCAATGAACTTTATATAACTATGATCTCTTTTAATACTAAAAAATCCAATATTATCTTATTTAAAGATCATATGTCTGAGATTCTGGGAAGTTAACACACAGTAATGGAGCTGGAATTAGAACCATATCTTTTTGACTCCAAATCTGTAGGTTTTTTTTGATATACTTCATCTAGTCTTTGTATAATCATTAATTTTGAATAACTGATATTTTTATATAATTTTATAGTCATGTTTTTTCATTTCCACCTTTTTGCTAGTTTAAATTTAATAAATATATCTACATTTAATTTTATCCCACATGTAAGTAATAATCATCATCATATATCATAGGTTTACTTTGATGTTTTATGTCTGGATATGCACAGTCACACACTATATTAGTAAAAATTTTCTCTACTTTGGGTTATCTGTCAAAGGGACCAGGGAATTCTTGGTCTGAATACCATCAACCTGAATAATCTACTGATGCCTGAGAGTGAACAAGATAATATTTCTGAGATACATTGTTTATGCATCAACTGAATCAATTCTGACTTAATCTGCCATGTAATTTGACCTTCTGAATTGCAGGGAAATATACAAAGCCATGTTAGTTAAATATAGCTTAGTCATACTACTGGAAAATTATAAGTGATTTGCTAGATAGCAACATTTGGGGAGAAACAGGTGGAGGTTAATGAGAATAGTTAGGCCCAGATTGTGTGAACTTGAACTAACTATTAGTTTTCTTCTACCTAGGTAAATATTGGCCTGTTCTTCCTTTTCTCTCTTTTTTCTTTCTCTTCTTTTTCTCCTCCCTCTTCGCCTCCTTTTTTTCCCATTGTGTGTTATAGTTAACAGTCTTCAAGTATACCCAAACAAATTAGTACAGAACACTTGTATGGGCTTAATTAGTAGTACTAGGCTGTACCACTTAGAGGTTTGCATTTTCTTCAGTGGCAATCTAGCTATCTGGCTTGGAGGCTTGCTATAAGATTCAACTTTCTGTTGCAAGTACTAATGTCCTATGGAACTTCTACAGATGTGATTATTACTTTTATGATGGTTAGGCAGTTTTCTTCAGGCATAATTATGTATTTAATGTTTAAAATTTTTGAATTAAAAAAACCAACAATAACTTAGAAGCTACATTGCCACTATAGCACGTTAATATTTCAGATAGAATTAAAATTATAGAAACTGGCACACAGAACAGATCATGATCTGGAGTCCCAGGTATGTGAAAATGACTATTCAGATGTGTTGAGGGCAACCCATTCAACTGCACCTGGGATGACATGGTTTTTAGATTTTAAAAAGCACTTGATGTCCATAAGCTAGGAGTCTCAAAACAGGCACTGTTATGGGTACATGGTAGTATTTAGGAAGCTTTTAAAAAATATGAGTGTACACATTTTAAAGGAAAGGAAAACACCCCAGTGCTTTTCTTATGGCCTGTGAAACTAGTCTAAAAATCTTTCCCCTGAGGCAACCTATTTTTTTAAGTGTTCTTGCCCAGAGGAATGCTATCAATTTCTCTTCTTATTTTCTAGTTCCTTAAGTTCTCATTCACATACCTCTTCATTGTTGTGCTCATTCCTGGCTATCTTTCTATAAGCCTATTTTTAAAAATTAAAAAAATATATTTTTATTAGTTGTTGATGGATCTTTATTTCATTTATTTTTATGTAGTGCTGAGAATTGAACCCAGTGCCTCACACATGCTAGGCAAGGGCTCTACCATTGAGCCATAACCTTAGCCCTTATAAACCTATTTTTATAGATGTTTCTCTTTTTCACTACCCTTACACTTTTGTTTCAGTTGGAAAGGTTACTTATTGAAGTAACCTTGTTATAACAGCCGCTGTTATGAGAAGGGCATGTTTCAGACATGGGATGTATCCTTAACCCAGGTTCCAGGATGAGAAGACCAATGGAGTAGACTTGATCTGACTCACAGCCTAGAGACACAGAAGCTGACCTGAATCCACCAATATGAGCTGAGAAATAAACATTTGTTGTTGTGAGTCACTGAGATTTTGAGATTGTTATGTGACATAATACCATTTCTTTAATCAGTTTTTGTATTTGTCAGCTTTGCTGCAGTCACAGAGATTCCCAAAGTCTCAGTGGCTTACAATGCAAAATTTATTTCTTAGTCATCAATCTGTAGGCTGGCTCTAGGTCTATTTGGCTCTGTTTGGCCAACTGTCTTTTTAATCTGTGATCTAGGTTGAAGGAGCAATCCCTATCTGGGCCATATTGTTCTCATAGCAGAGTTCACAAATATAAAAGCCTGAACAAAACAATGCAGGTGTGTTTAAAAGTTCTATAAGGATATGACACATCACATTTTCTCATATTCTACTGGACAGGCCATGCATCCAAGTATGGCAATGGGATAGGGAAATATATTCCATCCATAGATAGGCAGTAGAAGTCACATAGCAAAGTATGGCAACATGTAGTTAAGAACATAATACAACATACCACAGTAGGTTTTCAACACATGTTAGAATCCTGTCTTCTGCGCTTTTCTTCCCTTTCCAGAAATACTGAGCAGGTATAAAATGTGAAGAAATTTGGGAGAGCTAAATTAACTTAATTTCACTCATAGTAGAAATATTAAATACTTTTAACAAAGCAGGTGAGGTACAAAGACACAAAAAAGAGTAAAGAAAATGTTATATATTAGAAAGTGGGTTGAATCCATCCAGACTACATATGATTTCCAGAAATCTCCAGGGAGATTCCAGAAATCTCCTTTTCATCCTGGAAATGCAATTTTATGATATTGTCAGGTTTCCAGAATTCTAAAATGAAATGGCTATGGCAGTGATCCTTTCTGTTTGACTAATTGCCTTGGTTTTTTTTCCCCCCTCTGTGGTGCTCAAAGAATTTTTATGAGCCTCTTTAAAGTAACTGAGATGCTGGTCAGGATGTTTGCAACAAACAGGTGATATTTGCAGTCTAGTTATTGCCTCTGAGTGTAAAGTCCTTTTGGCCACTGGAATGTCTCTGGATTGGCATTCACTGTCTTAGAGCATGATAGTTCACTTTAAAAGTGTTTTACCCACTATGTTACCTGCAAAAGATCAGTTTCCCTAAATTTATGCATGTTGATGGGGGTCAGAGCATCTTAGAATGTATCTGAGGAAAAACTTGAAAGCTTGATAGAATTAAGAGCCCATACATTCCTTAATGCCACACTTAAATTCATTCTATGACCTTAATTTTTCTTGTTTTATGTCTCTGTTTCTTGTCAATTTAAAAGTATCTGAGTCTTATTTCAAGAAAACTTGATAAAGGAAAAGATGCACTAATATTCAGATAAATTAGAACCTTTTAAATAGTATCATGTCATGAAATTTGGAAAAGAAGTTTTCTTTAAGAAGTTTATTCATTAAATAGAGCTTGGAAGACATAGTTAATAGTTGGATTTTTATCCTAACCACTGAAAATATTATTTCTCCTCTTTGATCCTCATTTTCTCAGTATCTGGCAAGTGGGATAGATTAATGGCTTTCTTTCCCTTTCTTTCTGAGACAAGTACTAGTAGATCTGAAAGAACTTGGTCTTCAGAAGAAAGCTAAAACAGGAATTCTGTTAGTGATTTAAATATAAAAGGGAAGTCTAATAAAATGTGAAAAAAATATGCCTTGGATAATGAATTTACTTTTCTGTCCAGCTTTTGAGGGATAATGATTTGTACTGAAGAACTGAATTCAAGAAATAGAGGTTTTTGGAAAGGCAAATTTTGGAAGGGCAAATATATTTGTTTTGCCATGGAACTTGATTATTGAAGAAATTACTGTTGTGTTTTAAAAAATAAATTAAAGGATACAAACATAGCTTATTTAAGATTTTTACAATTTGTTTTTTAAATAAAAGTTACCAGTGATCGAAGTGGACAAGCTATATGATGTGATGTAGCATGCAGCATAGAACATATTTCTATTGATCCATTATTGGAATGTGTTCATATTAATTTCTTGGCTATTATTTTTCTGGATGAAGTTTGGTTGCATAAAGAGTTTCCATATTTAAATGCAGTAGACATATTATAGATTCAGAGCACTCATCTAGGCTTTATAGGGAAATTAAAATGAACAAGATTAGTCTTCTCCCTTCAATGAGCTGATAGCCTAGTGAAGGAGACAACAGATAGCATATATAAAGCAAAAATTTATATGTTTATGAAAAATATAAAGTCCATGCTGTCATACATACTAAGGAATGAAAGATTGAGTCCAGGGGAAGACTTCTACTTCTCAAAAGGACTTTGTGGAGGAAGCAGCATTTGAATTTAACAGGTAGAGGTAGAGAGGAATGGCATTCCATTTCTTTTAAAGAAAGAACACAAAGAAATGCCGTGGTGGAAGGAAAATGCAATTAATTTTTGAGGAAACAGGGAATGGACCTATTTGGCTGAAAGACTGGCTGTGTTTAAGATGATAAAGCTGCAAAGAAAATTGTGGCTAGATTCATGAAAACCTTTAATGGGATAGTGAAGATTGCAGGGTTTATGATGTGGGATGCAGTGGGGCCAAGCAGAGTTTTAGCCTAGTGGTAATATGATCACCTCTATATTTAAGGAAAATTATGGATGGGGTGAGCAATGAAGTGACAGGAGAAGAAATTGGAGTTAGAAGTATCATTTAGGCTGTTTAGAAGTTCAGATGAGAGGCAATGCAGGGTTAGTCAAGGGTAGTGAGAGAGAATAGGAAACAGTTAAAAAATATGAGAATCATCTTAGAAATGACATGAATAATTACAAATATTTTGTGTGAAAATGAAATTAGTGATAGATTATTTTTCAGTCTCAAGATGCATTATATGGATATAATTTAGAGGATTATCTATAATTTAGATAACCAGTTGGTTAATAATTTTAATGTGCTATTTAAAATAATCCAGTCATAATGGTGATTATTTTCCTTCAACTTCTTTGATGCCTGAGTATCTGATGTGGCCATGAGTTTAAGTTCTAGTATTGCAGGCATGATATATATGGGTGTAAAATGTATAGATTAATTGTATAGGAGTATTGAAGCTGAGTTGTTGGCATGCCTGACTCTTCCTAAATTCATGCGTGAATGTAAAAGCACTATTTCACATGATTAGAACATCAAACTTATTTTCAAAGTATTTTAATTCTATCATTATATCCAATTCTTACTATAACTCTGACACAATAAATGTTATATATTGTCTATTTTTTGAGTCTGGGGAGCCCGAGAAACAGTAAGATTATGTGACATTTCAGAGGTTAGGCAGTTAGCTAATACCAGAGAAAAGAAGAGAGTATACTTCTTTGGACTATTAGTCACATCATAGTCACATTAACTATGATTTTAGTTTCTTTTTTTCACTTTCATTTTTAGTTATCTTTTTCTCCCGTGTACCCATGCACATTTTCCTGATTGCATATTGGTCTGGGATAAAAAATGTTACTAGATGCTGTCAGGATACCTCTGAGCATAAAGTTGTATAAATGCTTATTTTTTTTCCTGCCAATTTCTTCCTAACAATGTAGTGTTTCCATTGAGTTTGTCTTTTGGTAGGTAGAATGTTTATTTACTTTCTTCAGGTTGTCTTGTTTCTTCTTCTCATCTGTTTCTTTTTCAGAGTGCATATGTGTTGAAGTACTGACTTACTTGGTATTGGCATTGAGACTATTGATTTTGCTTACAGTAACTCCAGAGTCATCCTGTTTTTCTGGGTCCAGATTATTCAGGCACTAATTGAAAAAGTACATTTCCTGATATTTTATTATCTTCCTTTATTCATAACCAGTGCATTTATTTACTTGAATTTGTACCCTCAGGAGTATGTAGTCTCTAAGACTCTCTGCCAAAAATTGTTAGATTTTCTTGGTTCATGGTGTCCCAGTATGTCAGTAATCTTTCACAGTGACTCTGATCCAAAAGACATACCTAGCATTTCACTTTATTACATGACTGGAATCAAGCAACTTGAATATCTATGTACTAATAACTTTGTAGCACTTTGAAAAATAACACAGATATATTGAAAGCAAAAACACTACCTTAATTTTATTCTTAAGTAATCACTATTACTATTTGCTCCTGGGCAGTGCATGCTTTTCAAATGCTGGAAATGAATTGGATATTGCTACCTCATATCCATTCCACATTCATTTTAGCACACTTGATTTTTATCATAGTGTCCACTAAAAAATGCAGCTTTGCTAGGCTATGATGTCATAGAAATGAATGTAGCATGATGTAATGTTGAAATTCTGAACTAATTTGTGTTTGTAGTTTGTTGACCGATCAACAGATGTTGTGTATTGCTGTATTTCTCTTGGAAAGTCAAAATATCCCATAGGAATCCTATGAGTTCTCTATTGTGAGTGGGTGTGTTAAGTTTCCTTAGTACACAATTTGGAACTTAACAGCCCTTTATACTCTTCTCTCATCTTCCGTGATACCATGTTTTTCTGGTGTATATCATTTAGAAGGTTTTAGTCACTTACTAAATTTCAGTTGACTCCCATTGTCCTTAGGAAAGCATTTGGTTCGCAGAAACTAGATGAAAAAGAACATATGTACAATCTGCAGTTCAGAATTAAGACATTTTAAAGTGCAGTGCTTTGCTGAGTAATGTTTTGCCATGCTTGCTTTCCTCCTGAATGAATTCTAACAACTGTAACACACTCAGACCTCTTGTCGGAGGCATAGTTCAAAACCTTAATCTCCTCTCTTTTGTTTTTAATGTGAGGAACACTCTTAGACATCTGCTCTAAGAAAAACAATTAGAGAAATTATGATGCAGTGATCTTATCCTGAGTGTTGTTTTACAATTTGGGTAGCTCCTGTGCTTTTAAGTTTTAGTAGCTTAATAGTCTTATTTCAAGGTAAACACTGCGAGGCCAATGTAGCTTTAAATTTTCTTATGATGGTTTGAGTCACCTTACTCTGATTCACCACTGCAGACAACCAAACTTGGAATAAGAATTCAGTGGGTAGGTAACATCTGCTTTGGTACCATTCTACTCACTGAATATACTATTTGCAGAATTCAGGTACTACAATAAATAAATGAATAAAAACAGGTAAGGCCTGGCATATAAAAATCTACATTAGAGAAATCTTTGATACATACATTGCAATTTTGTTTTGACTTGGCTGGAATTTTTCTTGCTTAAAAAATTGTTTTAATCATCCCTGGGGTGTTAAGTGCTAAGTCAATATTTTGCTAATTATGCAGAAGGAGCACCAGATGGTTTCTAAGGATGATACTCTATGGGTGGGAGCACTGGCGACTGGAGCTATGCTAAACTGTGTAGCTCTGTAATCATTATCATCCATAGCAACACATCCACGTACAATGAAACAGAGCGACAGATAAGTAAATAACATTTTTATAAATAAAAACTACAGTGAATTCCAAAGAAAGTGTTTAGGTTATTTGTAAACTGCCATACTATAAGAATGTATCATTTAGAACGAACCTCTTCTGTTATAGCCATCAATGAAATGTGTTTGTATATATTTCCTTGGAAATTTAATTCTTTCCACTTATTATACTCTTCCCTTTTCCCTGACAAGCATCTTACATTGTGTTTATTAAATACAATCAAATTCTTGACTAAGATAAAAATTCTTATTGTACCTTATTGTATTGGGGAGTTTTATTGTATTTGCCTTCCGTCAGCCTGCAAAAAGGATTATTATCTTTCCTCTACCCCTTACCCTCTCCTGATCAGTTTAAGTACATTGGAAAATGGAGAATAAAAATTAATTACTACACCAGAAATGTCTCTGTAACAAACTGTACAAATCTAAAGCAACTTGCTGCCAGATTCCAAGATGTAACAACATAAAACAACGATTATGACAACATATAAATTCAGAATACCCTACCCTGCAAGTCATATTATTGGAAACAAAAGTCAAGATGTAAATAACCATAATTTATTATAAAAATAATATTTAAAATAATGGCTTATTTTAAAAATGGACTTGGGTAAGTACATTGATATACAATGAAATATTTCTTTTTATTAAGCTGGGTTAATTACAGTGTTCTTTGTTTTTAAAATGTGATGTAATCAAAAATGTATTGAAGGTTTTGTTCTAAGAAGCTGTATAGATTCATAAAAGGAAAAATAAAAATAATTATCAAGAGATTTAATAATCTGAAGAAATGCATATTGAAACAACTTAAGAGTTACCTTGTACTAGGGTATTCAATTAATATGTGATAAGATCATACAGGATTAAAATAAATGAGGCTCTTGACTCCAGTTTGTTCAGAGTGATAGAAGTTTTTTGAAGTAAGTAAATAAAACTTCCTGTAGGTTTAACTGTGAATTTAGGAGCTTGTAGTCTTTAAAGTGAATGAACAAATGGGCCAGAATTATACCACAATCTACTAATTTGTGAATTAACTGCTTTTGAATTTTAAGAGTGGCAACATTTACCTTATTCAGATGTGAATCATTCCTATGTGTTCTGATGTGACAAGAGTGGTAAATCTTTTGTACCCTTCATGATGGTATACAAAGTGAGATCTATGGATAGTTGAATTAGCTTTTAAAATAGGAGATTAACTGAAATGAAATAAAAGTTAAATTCAAGAGTATTAGAATGAAATTTCCTGTTAAAATTATATCTAGCGTGTTATATTTATTGAGGTATATTTACAAAGTAGGGAGTCAAGTTGAAATAATCTGTTTGATTCAACCTGTTTTACAGCAACAATTCTACTTTTGCTTAAGTACTAAGCATTCACTGCATTCTCAGAGAGTATGTATGCCAGCAAATAGGCAAAGTCAGCTGAAAGAAAGAATTTTTTATTGCTCAAATATGCCTAGTAAAAATAAAATTTAAAATTATTAAAAATGACAAAAAGTGACCAAATGCACAGTAGACCTGTCTGGGCAGGGTTATGATTTGTTCTCCAGTCATTTATAGGAACTTTTTAAAATAGCATTTACTCTGGTATTTATTAGCACAAACTAAAATACCTCTCATCTTTCTTTTGTCTAACAGTAGTTTATAGTATATTTTAAAAATAGTATGCTATTAGTCTGGAGATGTAGCTCAGTGGTAGAAAACTTAGCAAAGGTGAGACCCTTGGTTTGATCCTATGAACATAACATAATTTAATCTCATGAACAGAATATAATTTGATCAAGCTCATTCCCTTTTACTTTCCTAATCCCTCTCTGATCTGCTTGCTTGACTTTACTGATGTATTATTATTATCACTACTATTACTGTTGCTGCTCCTACTGCTACTACTACTACTACTACGACTACTATTTTAACTAGTGAATTATAATTATGTAAAAGCAAGATTCATTGTGGTAGTAGTGCTCTACCTGATGTGCATGTGGCAAAAATTTGCTCACAAAATGTAGGCTCCCTCTTCACCTTATTGATTGTTTCTTTTGTTGAGAAGCTTTTTAGTTTGAATCCATCCCATTAATTGATTCTTGATTTTATTTCTTGCACTTTAGGAGTCAAAATAGCCTCAAAAAAAAATCAAACTTGAGAATCAATTTAACAAAAGAGGTGAAAGACCTCTACAATGAAAATTACAGGACACTAAAGAAAGAAATTGAAGAAGACCTGAGAAGATGGAAAGATCTCCCATGCTCCTGGATAGGCAGAATTAATATTGTCAACATGGCCATACTGGGCTGGGATTGTAGCTCAGTGGTAGAGCACTTGCCTTGCATGCGTGAGGCACTGGGTTCAATCCTCAGCACCACATAAAATAAATAAAGATATAGTGTCCATCTATAACAAAAAAAATTTAAAAAAAATGGCCATACTACCAAAAGTGATATACAGATTTTAATGCAATTCCTGTTGAAATCCCAATGATATTCTTCATAGAATTAGAAAAAGCAATCATGAAATTCATTTGGAAAAATAAGAGACCCAGAATAGCCAAAGCAATCCTTAGGAAGAAGAGTGAAGCAGGAGGCATCACAATACCAGGCCTTAGACTATACTACAGAGCCATAGTAACAAAAATGGCATGGTATTGGCACCAAAACAGACATGTAGACCAGTGGTACAGA
>PVHX01017469.1:16078-40044 GCA_004024805.1 Geosciurus inauris | reverse complement strand
CAAAAAAAAAAAAAGGAGACATCCAGGGCACTCACCTGTAATCCCAGCAACTGGGAAGGCTGAGGCAGGAGGATAACAAGTTCGAAGCCAGCCTCCGCAATTTAGTGAGGTCTTAAGCAACTTAGGAATACTCTGTCTCAAAATGAAAATGGCTAGGGATGTGACTCAATACCCAGTACTGGGGCGGGGCCCTTACAAACCTCATATATATGAAAATTCTAATAAAATATAAATTCTAGGGCTGGGCTGATTCAGTGGCAGAGTGCTTGCCCTAGCACATGTGAGGTACTGGGTTCAGTCCTTAGCACCACATAAAATAAAGTCATTCTATTCATCTACAGCTACAAAAAAATTATATATATGTATATAATATATACATATATATATATATTATACACACACATATATATGTAAAATTCCAACACTATAAAATCTTGGTCCAAAATTGGCTGCAAAAGAAATCCTTAACTATTACAAGCATTTGCACAGATTTTTATTTGATGTTTGCAGCAAGTGAAATTGGAAAATCAGGGCTAGGGATATAGCTTAGTTGGTGGAGTGCTTGCCTCACATACATAAGGCCCTGGGTTTAATCCTCAGCTCCACGAAAAAAAAGAAAGAGTTAAATTGGAAAATCAGTGATGGCTGTTCAAACTTTAGTGACACTCTTCCTAGGGAACAATAAGTAAGGAAAAGCTCTCCGCAAGTAGAACAAAAGGACAAAACATTGAAATTAGAACTGAGGGGGTTTGCAGGAAGAAAAAACCAATGGAATCGAAGTTTGTTTTTGTTTTTAATTTTTTAATTTTCCCAGAACCAAAATGGCATGAATACAGTTGAAAAATGCCATGCACACCCTGCACGTGAAGGGGAAAATAACAGCCTAAACAAAAGCACATCATTGGGAAATTTCATAACACTAAGAATAAAGACAAAATTCTAAAGTGAGTGATCGAGTAATAACACTTCTCGATAACTTCACTGAAAGCTAAAAGGCAAAAGGACACTATCACTCATTTGCCTAGAGTTTTATCCAAACAATGACTCTTACATGTAAAATTTTATTTATTTATTTATTTATGTATGTAGTTATGTATGTATGTATGTATGTATTTATTTATTTATTGGTGCCGGGGATTGAACTCAGGGGCACTCGACCACTGAGCCACATCCCCAGCCCTATTTTGTGTCTTATGTAGAGACAGGGTCTCACTGAGTTGCTTAGTGCCTTGCTATTGCTGAGGCTGGATTTGAACTCGCGGTTCTCCTGTCTCAGTCTCCCTAAGTGCTGGGATTACAGGTGTGTGCCACTACGCCCAGCTCTTGTAAAATTTTTAAATATTTTATTCCAGTTTTTCTGGAAGCTATTAAAGTACATCCACCAACAAAATGTTAAGAGGGTGGAAAGAAGCAGAAATTGGGAAGATAAGAAAAATAAGATCCAACAGAGAAAAGAGGCAAAGGGAGGCATCCACCTAATGATCTCTCAACAACCTTCCTTCAGCTTCCCCTGCAGCTATTTTATCTGTGGACATCACTGACAAGAAAGTTCTTTGAAGCCAGGCACGGTAGCGCAAGCCTGTAATCCTGGCACTTAGGGAGGCTGAGACAGGAGAATTGCGAGTTCAAAGCCAGCCTCAGCAACGGCGAGGTGCTAAGCAACTCAGTGAGACCCTGTCTCTACATAAGACACAAAATAGGGATGGGGATGTGGCTCAGTGGTCAAGTGCCCCTGAGTTCCATCTCCAGTACCAAAAAAAGAAAGTTCTTTGAACCAAAATCTGTCTCACTATGGTGTCATTGGTCTTGGGTCTGACTGCTCATACAAGATGGGATGGATGGCTTCTGTTGCACACCACAGTGCTTCAAGTTTTGAGTATCATTTCTCACAGTGTTGATCTTTTAAGTTATTTAGCTGTTCTTCGTGTAATGCAGTTTGGTCTCTTGAGCAGTCTCCTGAGAACACACTGTATGTCAATGTTAGGTGAGCTACTTGGAAAAGACATAGTATTACAAGTAGAATCTTGTTTGAGATCATGTATGTCTTTTTTTTTTTTATTAATGGAATTAAAATTAATGAAATTAAAATAAACGCATTTTTAGGTATTCAATTTGACAAATTTTGGCATATTTTCACCCATGATTGTTTTCACCACAATCATAATAATGAGAATATCTTCACAAGTTTACTCTTGCTTTTTTTAAAAAATATTTTTATTATTTGTTGTTGATGGATCTTTATTTTACTCATTTATTTATATGTGGTGCTGAGAATTGAACCCAGGGCCTCACACATGCGAGGCAAGCACTCTGCCACTGAGCCACAACCCCAGCCCTACTCTTGCTTTTTGACATCTCTCTTTCCACCTCTCTCCTCTCACTATGCCTCTTCCATTTCCAGGGAACCACTTTTTTTTTCCTTTATTTTTATTTTATTTTATTTTATTTCATGTCATGTCATGTTTTGTTATGTTATTGGTACTGGGGATTAAACGTGGGGGCATTTTATCACTAAGCTACATCCTCATTTCTTTTTATTTTCTATTTTGACACAGGGGCTCACTAAGTTGCTGAGGCTGGCCTAGAACTTGCCATCCTCCTCTCTTAGCCTCTCAAGTAGCTAGGATTATAGGTGTGCACCACCACACCTGGCTTGTATTTGTCTTCTAAAGTTGCTATGACAAATCACCACAAACTGAGTGGCTTTAAACAATAGAAATCTATTTCCGCACAGTTCTGGAAGCCAAAGAAAATGAAATCAAGCTGTGAACAGGGCCATGTTCTCTGTAGTAGCTCTGGGGAAAATCTGTTTTTTGCCTCCCAGTTTCAAGGATCTTGCTGGTCACAGTGGTACACACCTGTAATCCCAGCAACTTGGCAGCTAAGGCAGGAGGATCACAAGTTCAAAGCCTGCCTCAGCAATTTAGCAAGGCTCTGTCTCAAAATAAAAAATAAAAATGGCTGGGGGTGTATCTCAGTAGTGGAATCCCTAATACAACAACAACAAAAAAAGTAACAAGTAAAAGCTTACCTTTGAGTTCACCCTTCATTCCCTTCCCAAAACATTAACAGTGTGGTATGTTCAATACCCCTCTAGCCCCAACCCCCCCATATATAAGCATGAGCATGTGTACACGTGGCAGTTAGCAAAAAATAAAAATACTGCCATTAACAGAGTTTCCCCTTGACTCCCACCACCTGGTTTTTTGTTTTTGTTTTTGTTTTTTTGGTACTGGGGATTGAACTCAGAGGCACTCGACCACTGAGCCACATCCCCAGCCCTAATTTGTGTTTTATGTAGAGACAGGGTCTCACTGAGTTGCTTAGTGCCTCGCCATTGCTGAGGCTGGCTTTGAACTCGCCATTCTCCTGTCTCAGCCTCCCTAAGTGCTGGGATTACAGGCTTGTGCTACTGCGCCCGGCTTCACCACCTGTTTAAAGGAGATTCCTTGTTGATCAGATCAGGGTTATGAGCTCAAAACCTCTGATGATTCCTGGTTTCCCTTGGGATACAATCCCGACTCTAGTTAAGGTTTACGAGACACACAGCATTCAACCCAAATTTCCCTCCTAGACAGAGTGCTCATTCCCTCCCCCCAAGGAAGCCTGGGTTGTCTCCATGCTAACTTCTCACATTCTCCGAATGAGGCAGCCTCTTTTTAGACTGTAGTTCTGGGTAGAAAACTCATCCCCACTTTTCTGTAAGCAATCTCCTGCTTGTTGATCAACAGCCTAGACTTTCCTTCCCTTTCCCTGTGATCCTAAGCAGAAGACTTCACACCTCCACCCTTGGGAGCACTCTTTTTGTGCCTCTGCTTCAAGAGGAACTGCATCCCCACTGCACCTGTTCACCTCCCTCTCTGCCTGGGATCTACTGCAGAGCTGGGATCTTTCCCTGCCCTGTTCAAGGACAGTTGCCCATATAGTCATGACGTGGAGTCAGGGATGACTTCCTGGGCAGACCTCATCTTTCTTCAAGCAGGAGACAAATTCCTCCTCCTCCTCCATCCCTCCAGGAAAGGACATGCCTACCCCAGGAGCTCTGCTGGCTGGCTGGCCTTCAGGAGTCAGGTGCTTTCTGCCTCTCATTTGTAGTTGGGGACTTAGAGCTTTGTCCCAACCATGGTCTGCCACCAACAAGCTGTTAATAGTGACTATGAGGTTTAACTGCCTCTATGGCTTCTCTCCACATCTGAAAAGAGAGAAACAGCTTAGAGGGTCTCTCAACTAATACTCTATTTTAGGCTATTTATAAGGGAATAGGTCACCCTCTGCTCCCATTCCCCCTGGGTCTGAAGATGGTGGTTTCTAAGTGATGGAGCTGACACACTTCTGCTGGTTGAGCTTTCTTCTCTATTAGGGGAGAAGGGTAAGTTTGCTCACAGCTGCTCCCTGGCAGAGGATGAAACTGAGGGAGAGTCTCAACATACCTTCTAGCTTTACTTCCTTTTAGTAGACTTAAAAATTCCCCAACTTTAGAGGTCACATAACCAAGCAACATATTATTAGACTCCCACTAGCTTTATTATAGGTAATACCTCTGAGGTATGGGTGATGATGGCGATGGTGCCTGTGCTGTTTTTCCAGGAACCAGGAGGCAAGTTTTGTCTGGCTCAAACCAGGTGAAACCACTGATCAGTCACTGGTGCTAGTATCCAATGTATGACTTCTTTGATATTAGAAGGCCCCAAACTCCACCCTCATATCATGCTAAGACAGTGATACCAGTGATGAGAATCAGGGCCCAGTCCCCTCTCCCTGATGTTGAAGATTGAACACCTGAGAAACACTGAGGCAGGCATAGAAAGCAAGTTTTATTTAAAGGATTGCACAGAGACAGACTTCTCAGGGGAAGAAGGGGCATGAGAGCTGGGTGTCCCAAGAAGTGGGGGTGTCCTGCCCCTTTTATAGAATTCCTTTTTTCTGATGCCTTCTCCTCCCCATCCTGCCTAGGTGACCCAAAAGGTGGAGTGATCCAAGAGTGGGAAGGAAGCAATCCAGGGGTACCACCAGGAAGAAAGGGCCCAGGGGACATTCATAACAACCCCTACAACTCCTAGCTAGAGGAACAATTCCCTGGAGGCAGGTAACCTTGACATCGGGTTGGAGGAGGAGAAAGTGCTCTAGAGATATTTGCATTTTCTTAACTTTTGAATCAGCCCCAGCTTCCTGACCCAAACATTCATTATATACACTGACTGTCCTTTTGCCCCATCTCAAAGCCACCAGCCCTGATCTATTTTAAATCAATTTGATTTCCTTGCCCAGGCTTAGTATTGTATGCCTGTAAACCCAGCAGCTTGGAGAGCTGAGGCAAGAGGATCCTAAGTTCAAAGCCAGCCTTAGCAACTTAGTGAGACCCTGTGTCAAAATAAAAAGGGCTGGGGATGTAGCTCAGTGCCCCCGAGTTCAATCCCCAGGCTAAAAAAAGGGGGACACTACATATGGGCATTGGACATCTGTGCAGTTGCTGCATCTCAGCACAGACTTCTCAGTTTGGTGGTAGCAGTTCTAGAGTGAAACTAATGTCACCTGGATCACAGGCCTCTGCAATCACTGCCAGAGAAGCCACAAGTGTCTGGCCATTTTCAGCTCCAATTGGAATGGAAAAATGGTTTCAGCCCTTCACCAAGACCTATGGTGTGAAGCATCTGCCAAACAGAGGGTCTCAGGTGCTCAGTGACCAATACAACGACACATGCAGTGTAACAGAAACCCAGTTGTTTTCTCATAATGTGCGGCTTGGGGAGCCAGTTGAGGGATAGGACAGGGACTCAACCATGTGACAAGTTGTGTCTGGGTAGCATGACTTCTAGCCTAAAGGATCTCAGGTGGCACCCCAGCCAGCCGGTCTACCTTCAAGATAGAAAGGGGGCAGAGCTCTGCCAACTGCATCATCTTCCCTTTGATTGAAAAGGCAAAAGCTTTCATAGAAATCCTCCATAGACATTTGCACACGGCTCCTTAACCAGAATTGTGTCCTAAAGCCCACCCTGGAAATGAGGGAAACTGGGAAGTTATTTAGTTAGGTAGATGGCTACCTCCTTCCTTAAACTGGAACTCTGTTACAACAAAAAGGAAGACGTGTAGATAGGATAAGCAGTGAGCACTGTTGGCTTCAATTAGCACTGGCCTGAAAGAGTGATAAGGATCAGCCAAGGTGGGTGCGGTGGCACACGCCTGTAATCCCAGCACTTTGGAGGCTGAGGCAGGAGGATCGCGAGTTCAAAGCCAGCCTCAGCTATGGCGAGGCACTAAGCAACTCAGTGAGACCCTGTCTCTACATAAAACACAAAATAGGGCTGGGGAATGTGGCTCAGTGGTCGAGTACCCCTGAGTTCAATCCCCCGTACCAAAAAAAGAATCAACGAACTTCTCCCGATGCCATCTCCACAGAGATCACATTATGTGGCCTCTATATTAGCTTGTTTTCTGTTGCTCTAACAAAATACCCAAGAATGGGTACTTTATAAAGAGGTGAGGTTATTTAACTCAGAGTCCTGGATTTGGCAGCCCCTGCAACTGACTTTTAGTGAGGGTCATTACAATGTGGTGAATGGCATGGTGGAAGGACATGCAACGGGTAGAAATTGCATGGCCAGAAAACTGGGGAGGGACCAGTCTTGCTGTTTTTTTTTTTTTTTTTAAATATTTATTTTTTAGTTGTAGGTGGACAGAATATCTTTATTTTAGTTTTTATGTGGTGCTGAGAATCGAACCCAGTGCCTCATGCGTGCTAGGCGAGCACGCTACCACTGCGCCATAACCCCAGCCCAGTCTTGCTCTTTTTATAACAACCCACTCTCACAAGAACTAATGGGGGCCCAGGAGAAGTACATTACTCCCTTCTGAGGACATCATTTTGAATGACCTTATTAGCTCACACTAGGCCCCAACTCTTACAGGTTCTACCACATCAACACTCCACATCAAGGAACAATCCTCCAGCCTATGAACCTTTGAAGGACAAAACACATCCACATCATCACCTGCTCCAAAAGAGCCAACATCGTGAGAGCAGATGTCCCAGTCCAACATGTACGTATGTGGGGCGGGGGAAGCAGCCAGAGCCCCCATTCTGGAACCTCTGTGATGTCATACTTGATATTTCTTCCCCTCCCTGCTTTAGTCACGGCAGTCTGGGTGCCAACCCAGAAGAGTTCACTGGTGGCTTCATTTTATGAGAGCAAGAGGCCTAGCCATGGCTTCCTCACAGTATGTCGTGTCCCCACCCGAACCTCCGATCAGATCTCCGTGGCTGCAACCAAGCCTGTTTGCGGCTTTCATTGCAATGCTGCTTGTCATTTTTAGTGGTGTGTTCTTCGCGTTCCCGTGAGTGTCCCATGGAAGGTGTCAGGTTTCTTACAAAGAGAGAGAAGGGGAAACAGATACTGCAGAGAGGCAGGGAAGCAGGGAGAGAGGGTCAGGAGGGGAACGGAGGATATAGAGTTAGAGGGAAATGCAAGCACAGAGGTCTAGCATGCCTGATGCATTTAGGGAACTGTGGGTGGCTGGTAATGCTGGTGACATTTGGTGGAGTCTCCGTGGTCTGTCTCTACCCTGGATATTGAGATCTGTCCTTAAGGTGTGTGAGTCTTGCCTCAGGTGAGCCAGGCCTTGTCGGGGGCTCTGGGTTGCCCCAGCCTAGAACTGAGCGTGGCTCTGGTTTCAGTTGTAGGTGGCTGGCCCAGAATGGAGAGTGGGCCTATGCTCTGGTTTCAGGCATTCTCTTTTTAGTCACCTTCTGCAGCCTCATGTTCCTCAATGGATCAGACCCAGGCATCCTGCATCGAGGTAAGACCTCAGACCTCTGGGAAAAGGAGGTGGCCCCCAAGGGCTGATGCATATGGGGTGGTTTCTAAAGTACTAACCCCACCTATGGCCTTCTATCCATGGCACCATTACTTAGGCCCTGACACTTAATTTCCCAAACCACTGAGGTGTGAAAACACAGAATCTTGGAGGTTTTCCAGTGGCTTTAGAAGGGAGGACCAGGCAAGCTGTCAAGAGAGGCCAACAAGCCGGGCGCGGTGGCTCAAGCCTGTAATCCCAGCACTTAGGGAGGCTGAGACAGAAGAATGGCGAGTTCAAAGCCAGCCTCAGCAACAGTGAGGCACTAAGCAAGCAACTCAGTGAGACCCTGTCTCTACATAAAACACAAAATAGGGCTGAGGATGTGGCTCAGTGGTCAAGTACCCCTGAGTTCAATCCCCAGTACCAAAAAAAAAAAAAAAAAAAAGAGAGAGAGAGGCCAACAAGCTCTTCCAAACCACGCAGTTCACTTTTCCTCCTTCCCATTTCACACAGGACTTCAAGCACTGATCACTAATCCAAAGGGCAGAGCTCCATACAGGGCTCCTCTGGCTGGAAAGCCCCTTCTCTTTGACTGCCAGCCCATCTGAGTGGTCAGCTTGCTCTACAGGGACTGGGGTTCCCCTGCCCGCCTCGTCCACACCCTTGTTGCCCAGTGATGCTGTGGGGCTGCCCTGAGCAGCAGAGTGATGGAAGGGCCTCCTGCCACTCAAACCTCTTCCCCTGCCAGGCTCCTTGGAAGAGGACCCCAAGGTGCAATACGTGGCACAAGTGAACAGCAGGGCGTTCCGTCTACACTGGTGCCAAAAGTGCTCCTTCCACTGCCCACCCCGGACCTTCCATTGTCCCCAGTGTAATATCTGTGTGGAAGTAAGTACTCCTCCCTGTCCACTCACCACCCCATCCCTGGGCACCTGGCCAGGACCAGGAACCTCACATCATATGTGGCCAGGGGTGGGTATGAGACCATCTTCCCCTACTGCTAAAAGTGGCTCTCAGCCACTCTTGGTCACTTACAAATGTCATCACTTCTGTGTCTGCACCTGGCCCGAGAGGCTGGCCTTGCTTGCACAGGTGCTGACATCAAAGGACATCCCATTGGTGCTGAGCCTGGTGGAGTCAGAGCAAGGAATGGCAGTGCCTGTCCGATCCCCTGGCTTGCTGATATTAGATACCCAGACCTTTAGGCCAGCTGCTACCCTGTTCTGGGGATCTTTGCCTGTCCTCATCTGGGTGTCCAAGTTGGGAGGTTTCCTGGGTTCTGAGTGCTCTTCTCTCCTGTGCACACCGGGCAAGGGTGTTCTTTTCATCCTTATCTAGCATCTGAGAAAATAGAGCCCCAGAGTTTTTCTGTATCCTGCTCAAAGTGACACCAGGCAGGTCTTGTCTCTAAAGACCTCACCCATGACAAGGTCATCTGATGAGCCATGGAATACTAATTGTGCTCTAACAATGGAAATGCCATTTTCTCCCTGGAGATGGGAGTCTGTGTATAGGGCCAAGAGCAGGAGGCCCAAAGGGCTGGGTTGGGGGAGGCCTCAAGATTTGGGGGGTGATGAGCTAGGCCAAATAGACCCTCAAGGCCTGCCTCCTCTCCCCTAGGACTTTGACCACCACTGCAGGTGGGTAAACAACTGTGTAGGTCAAAGAAATTTCCGGATCTTCATTCTACTGCTGGTGTCCCTCTGTCTCTACCTGGGTTCCCTGCTGGCTACCTGCTTGCTTTTCTTCCTTCGCACAAGACACGTGCCCTTCTCACTTGACAAAGCCATGACGTATCCACACAGTCCCAAGGGCCCACACTGGGAAGAGCATGGGCTGTGGGAAGGTGGAGGCAGACAGCCAAGGGGCGGGGTAACAGAGGGCAAAGCTAGAGGGAGAAGTCACTTGAGAGCACCTGTGAAGGACAGGTTGAAGGCGAGTGGGGTCAGGGAGATAGACGGGGTAGGATGGACTGTGGAGGTAAGTAGAGGCCACAGAGTGGAGGAATGAAGGTTGAAAAGGGACAGGCAGGAGGGCAGCACGTGGGATGAGGTTTCGCTTGGGTGTACTGGACTAACTGTCCAGTCCAGGGAGGAAGAGTGGGTGGGCAGGGCTGTCTGGGGCGGGGCTACTGAGGGCGTGGTCGCTTGAAGGGCAGGGCAGGGAAGAACTTCAGTGGCTTGGATTCTTAGCCTGGGTGTGCACAGCATCATAGTAGCTCTACCAGCCTTGGGACTCCTGCTGCCTCTCATTCTACTCCTGCTGATCCAGGCCGTGTCGATTAGCAAGGTAAGCATGTGCTGCAATATTAGACTGTGCGGAGGCATCTTGCACCTCTGCGACTCTGGCACTTTCTGCGCTTTCTCCACTGCCCTTGTCCCTGATGGTATCTCATGAGTCCTTCCAGACCAAACTCTTAAGGTGCCGCTCAGTTCTCTCCGCCTGAAGCTCCGTGGTCATTCTCCCTCCTGGGTCCATTGCGTGGAGCGCCTATTGTGTGCTAGGCTGCGTGTTGAGGGATGGGTGTATACTAGGCACTTACAAGAAAGGATAAAGAACTTAGCCCAGGATAGCAACTGTATTTCTTGTTCTTTGAGGGCTTTTATTGATGGTGGTTTCTAGGAGCACCATTTTCAGAAAGCAAGACCTTAGGAAAAAGTGCCATGGTAAATTAATAGTGGCTTATTAGGTTTGAAAAGGAAGAATGAAGGTGTGTATAAAATTGCAGAAGAGGGTTTAAAATGTTAACATTCTTTATATAGCAGGAGTTGGGGGAACAATGTAAATATCTTCATTACATTTTTTTGCTTATATTAAGAAGAATGGCTTGTATATATGGCAATACATGGAAAATATGCTCTGACATGTACTAAAGCCAGACTTTGAAATAGGAAAGTTTTCACATATTCACAGCATTTACATAACATTTCCATCACACTCCTACTATGGATTTGAGTGTAAAATGAAGATCCAGAGATGAAATAAAGTTCTCTGTTCTTTAAAAAAAAAAAAAAGAAGAAGTAAGTACATCATGCACTTGGGTTGTTAAACACCCTGCAATCAGAATAACAGTGGCAAACACCCAGGAACACTCTGAGAGGGGGTCGGTCCTGTGCAGTGCAGCGGACTGGAAGAAACAGAGTTTGGGGAGGCCCCTATTGTAGAGGAGGACGTACTGATCTTTTCATCTCAAGTGTGACTGTGGAGAGGCAGAGGACAGAAGGGCATTGCCTGTGAGAAGCACACCTTTGCAAAAAGGCAGGGAAACCTGAAAGCAGGTTAAGGGAATGATGAAGAAACAGCTGTATTTCAAGCCCAAGGTGGCATGGGCAATGAAGTTGGTCCTGTGGGGGTCGAGATTAAAAAGGTCCAGAAAGTCAAGCATGGAATTTAGTTTTGATGCAGTAGAAACCTGGGAGCCATGATAGGTTATTTTAAAAAACTCATTTATTGAAGAATAACTTACAAACAGTAAAATTCACCCTTTTAGTCTACAGTAAGGGATTTTGACAAATGGATAGTGTCCTGCACTCTCCAGCATGATCAAGTGTAGACCAGTTTCATTACTCCAGAAAATCCTTTCATCATCTTTTGTTGTCAATTTCTCTCCCTGTGTCCTTCTGGTGTTCCTTTTTCCAAGATCACCTGTAAAAGGAGTCGTTACCTTTTTCGGCTGATTTCACTCATTTTAGCACAATGCATTTGAGATGCATCCATGTTGTTTATTTCCTTTTACAGCTGTGTAGTAGTGTCTGGATGCCCTAAGGATTATTTATACATTCACCAATTGAAGGACTTTACATTGATCTAGTTTTTGGCAGTCTTTTTTGTTTGGTTGGTTGGTTTGGTTTTTTGTACCAAGGATTAACCACTCAGCTACATTCCCAGAGCCCCCTCTATCATGTCATCTTTTGAAAAAAAAAATTTTTTTTAAATTTTGAGACAGGGTCTCACTAAGTTGTTTAGGGCCTCAGTAAATTGCTGAGGCTGGCTTTGAACTTGCCATCCTCTTGCTTCAGCTTCCCAAGCCGCTGGGATTACAGGCATGGGCCACTGTACATAGCTAGTTTGGGGCAGTTTTAAATAAAGCTTCTACAAACATTGGTGTATAGGCATGTGAACATAAGTTTTCATTTCTGTTGGGTAAATTCTTAGAGGTGGCATTGCTGAGTCATAAGGTAACCATAGGTGGAACTTTGCAGGAAATTGCCAAATTTGTCTTCCAAAACAACCATAGCATTTCTAATTTCTACCAGCAATGTATGAGAATTCCAAGTTGCTCCTCATCCTCACCAACATTTCTCACTGTCATTTGTTGTTATTTTGTTTTGTCTTTTAATTGTAGCCTGGCTAATAAATGAGTTGTGGTATCTCATTAAGGCTCCGGTTTGTATTTTCCTAATGAATAATGATGTTGAGCATATTTACATGGTAGGTCTTGAGTATAGTGTTTGCTCCAACCTTTGCCCATTTAGAAAAATGGGTTGTTTTCTTAATTGAGTTCTAAGAGTTCTCTATACTGCTCTCAGATCTATGTTTTGCAAATCTTTTCTTGCAGTCTGTGGCTTGTTATTCCATATTCTTCATAGCATCTTCCCAAGAGCAGGAGTTCTTAGTGGCGTTGTATTTCCAGTACTGGGATTGAATCAGGGTGCTCTACCGCTGAGTTTCTCCCCCAGCATTTTTTGTTGTTGTTGTTCATTCTACATGAAAAATCATATCATCTGCAAAGAATGGTTTCAATACTTTTTTTCCAATCTGTGTGTCTTTTATTGCTTTTTCTTTTTAGTGTTGAATAGGAATGAGAAGAGTGGGCATCTTTGCCATGGAGTTCCTATAGTATGACGATAACTTGACTAAAGTCTCTTTCAGGGAGACTGGTGGGGAGGGGGAAGTTGCAGACTCTGAAACAGCTAAAAAGATGGAGGAGCCTGCCTGCTCATCACCTCCCAGCCTTTTAATCACCTGTCCCCCACTGCCATATTTGATTCCCCCCCACCTGTGATTCCTCTGCTTATCTGTTATTCATCAGCCCTGTTGTCTGCCTTTACTTTGAGCTTGACCTTTACTGCTTTGTGTACTGAAGGCTTTCAGCCCAGATTTTCCTGGGCCATGTGATTTTGACTAGGCATCCTCTGCTGCCACCACCCTTCCAGATTGTGAAATTCAATGAAGGCACATTTTTAGAAAAAAAATGAGAGTTGGGAAACTGAAGTAGGAGTGGGGTGGTGACACTGTCTTTGAAGCAGTTGAGCAGCAAAAGGAAGATCCTAAAAGGTATCTGGAAGGATGAGGTGAGAGGACAGGCGGCCAATGGAGACAGAGCAAGGATGCTGCAAGGGGAGGTACAAAGTGATGAGGGAGCCCTGAGGAGGCAGGAGGGGTGGGTGCAGTGTCAGCACTTATCTGGGGAGAGCTGCTCACAAGTGTGTTGAGGGAGGTCACTGTTCTTAGGAGCCTGGAAAGGCAGGAGGCCCTGGGTCACTCTTGGCCTTCCCTGCCCTTGGAGTCTTGCTATGGGCCTGTGTTGAGCCCTGGATTAGCTGACCAACTTAGGCAGGGTCACTGGGAGATGGCCTCTTCCAGTCCTGCTGGTTCTGATTTTCTCTTCCCATCCCTATCTTCCACCAGGGCAAATCCCTCCGGGCCAACAACCCCTTCGACCAGGGCTGTGCTGGCAACTGGTATTTGACCATTTGTATGCCAGTGGGACCCAAGTGAGTTGGTAAACCCAGAGGCTCAAGTGGTGGACCCTGGGGCTGGTGAGGTGGGGTAAAGCTGAGTCTTCTTCCCTGGTCCCTTACCCCAGCTCCTAGGCCCTGTCACCCACTGTTTCTTTCCTTTGGGGTTTTCTCCAGGGCACTCTGGCAGCCTCTGGGAACTTCCCTCTTCCTTATCTTTCTAGGTTCTTGTCCCAGGAAATGGGGTAGAGGGGAACTGCAGCCTTGATGAGGCTCCTGGATGAGAGCCCTGGGCTCTGTGCTTTCCAAGCTGAGGGGTGCGAGTGGGCAGGGAGACCAGGCCAAGGTGGGTAGTGAGCCCTTGCATTTGGCCTATCACTCCCCAGATATATGTCCGCAGCTGTTTGGATGCAGAAGGAAGAAGGCACTGGGTGGGACTCTGTGCGTGCCCTGCAATCACCAAGATACTCCTCTCCACACCATCTCAGAGACCTCCCTGGGCCCACATCTCCAACTGTGGGTTTGTACACACATGAGCAGGACCCCTCAGGGAGTGGCGAGGCTGCAGGTTTCCAGGAGGTGAGGAGTAGCAGGTGTCATTGGGAGAGGGGTGTCTGTGGGTTGTACACATGTTGGGGGAAGCCCCTGTGGCTGGGCTGGCCCCAAAGCTGAAGGACATGCAGGTCAAGAAGCGGGATGATGGACCTGGAGGGTGCAGGGTCCAGGTCACAGGACTTCCGAGCACACCTAGGTGTCCCTGGATAGACAGAGAAAAGAATGTCCTGATAATTTGCTGGTTGGCCTTGGGCCAGTGCCTTACCTTTCTGTGCCTCAGTTTCCTCAGCCATTAATGAAGACTGAGAGTAATCCAATAGTTTGTTTTAAAGGACATTATTATTTTGAGTGGAAATTTTTACTTTAAGTCCCATGTGAAACATACAGAGTGGAGCATTAGTATAGTTGGGTGGGTAACAGAGTGCCCCCCAAGGGCCCTGCAGTGAGTTGTGTCAGCCCTCTTCTTTGTCCTGCCTCTGGGGCCCAGGGGTTTGAGTGTGAGCTGTGGGGTGGAGGCTAGGAAGAGCCATGTACTGATTCTGTGTTTCGCTTCCCATCAGCCTGATGCTGCAGCAGGGCACTCGCAGTGGAGGCTCGACCTCCCATCTACGAGCCTCCCTTCCTCTCCTTCACACCACTCAATGCCAGGACGTCAGAATTTCGTGTCCTGAGCGCCATGTTGAGGCTCACTCACTCCCCTGTTGGGAGTGCCAAGACCCCCATTCCTGTTTTACACTTGTAAATAGTTTTTGATTCTTCCTATGGCTGCTCTGTGTGTCTGTTCTAGGTTCAGAGTCGCATGTTTCTTGGGGGTTTGTGGGGAGGCTCTGAGGGGCTGGGACAAAGCCCTCTTGGAAAGGAAGATCCTTGCTCTCTGGAGACCCAAGCTCAGGAACCAACATTATCTGGCTCATTGACCTTGGGCAAGACATTTAGCATTTCTCTCATCCTTAAAATGTGGCAACAATAATAATCACAGTGACTGATCAGGTGGGCTTCCTGGCAAGGGCTGAAGATGAGGGAAGATCCACCATAAGATCCACAAGACTCAGCCTTGTCCTACAGCACCCCTGTCTGACTGCAGGGGGTGCCCACTGCCCAGGAATTCGAAAACCAAGTCTAGCCCAGCCCTCCTCAAGGAGATAGGCCAGCTTGAGGCAGTCTGGAGCACCCTTCTGGCTTGCCTCATCCCTGAGGTGTGGAAGAGTGGGGGCATTCATCCTGCATCTCTCCTGTAACTGTGTCCCACCCTGGCTTCTTCCTCCTGCTGGGATACATCAGGTGCAGGTCCTGTTTCTGGAGTAGACCCAGGTCCTATGAGTCTGCGGGCCCCTGAGTTTGGGACAGGGAGCACATCAAATGGTGTGTCTGTTAGTTGCCAGAATGTAATCTTAAGACTGGGAATAATATCACCTTCATAGTAGGTTTTTGGAGGATGAGGTGAGGTGTTTCATTGGTGCACAGCAGGCAAACAGTGAATGCAGCTGGTATGATCCACAATTATTTTCTCCACCATAGAGGATGACCCTCTCAGAATTTCCAGAGTAGTTGGGGGCAGGGAAGGCTAGCTCTGACTTTATATCTAGGACTCCATACCATCTTGCCATGTGAATTGTCAGAAAAACCACAAACCATGCTGCTTCCTTCCACCCTTGTATCCAGGTAAAGCCTTGGTGTGTGATGAAGGTGGAGGCAAAAAGATGTCACCAAAGGGGTCAGATGCACGTCCCCTAGGGGCATGGGTGTGTATGTCTATGTACACATGTTGGTATGAGCACATCCTCTGGGGTTTGTTAGCCTAGCCCGTTATCTTCCCTGACCAGCGTTAAGAGGTGGGTGACCTACGATGCAGGACGCCTCTCTAGCTCTCCAGACCATTGAGTCCCACCACAAGGCTGCTCTTTCCTCCTCCTCTCCTCTCCCACCAGTCCCTGGAAGCCCAGGCCCCTCCCTGTCCAGGCCCCAGCCATCTTTCCTGACTCTGACACTCTGAACCAGGGACTCCAACTCTTCTCACTGCCCTCTGCCTGTCCCCATATCTCCCTGGGCCCAAGTCCCTTTGGGGCTTAAGGCTTTTCTCAAATATTATTCTTGCTCACTTCCTCTATCTGGGAAGACCAAAGTTCAAGGGCACATGGCAGAGAAGTAGGGGAGGAGTCTTTTGCCATTTATTTTTTTTCTAACTATTTTTTAGTTATGCATGAACACAGTGTCTTTATTTTATTTATTTTTATGTGGTGCTGAGGATTGAACCCAGTACCTCACACATGGGAGGCAAGCGCTCTGCCACTGAGCCACACCTCAGCTCTGGAGAGGAGTCTTTTGGAGTCCCTATATCCAAGTTTTTGTGCCTATGAACCTGTGTGGGTCACCTCCTGTGTGTGTGGGGGATGGGTGGATGGGGGCTCAATGCCACTTCCAACAGGCAGAAAGGCAGAGTGGGGAAGCCAGAGGCTCCCAAGCTCATGCCCAAAGGCGAGCCCTCCGGATAACCTGGATCGGGTGAGAGAGGAAGGGAGGGGCTCAGGAGCCTGCAAGGCCTGGATGTGCATGGTGGAACTGCCTGGGTGGGGGAGTGCTGGAGGGAGTCTAGCTCGTGGGGTCTCAGGCCAGCCCCCAGTCACTGGGGAGTTCATGTTGCCTCCCGCCCAGCCCTGCTGGCTGTCCCTCTGCCATCCTGCCTGCTGCAGGACTGCACTCATTGGCTCCCTCCCTCTAGGTATACAGGGGGTTCACTCAGTCTCGGGCAAGGGTCTTCCAAATCCTAAGCTAGATGTGAGTCATCTCTGACACCAGGTCCTCAGTTTCCCCACTGGGGAAGGATGTAATTTCAGATTCTCAAATGAGGCATGGCATCTCCAAAGGCAATGACTTCCTGCTCTGAGATGAAGATTTTGTATCTGTTTTCTGTTTTCCTCCAGCCTAGGATTCTTAGAATTTCCTTAAGAAAAGCCCTTTGCGGGGTGTGGTGGCACAAGCCTGTAATCCCAGCACTTAGGGAGGCTGAGACAGGAGAATCACAAGTTCAAAGCCAGCCTCAGCAATGGCGAGATGCTAAGCAACTCAGTGAGACCCTGTCTCTACGTAAAACACAAAATAGGGCTGGGGATGTGGCTCAGTGGTCGAGTGCCCGAGTTCAAAAACCAGTACCAAAAAAAAAAAGAGAGAGAGAAAAGCCCTTGGATCAGGCTTCCTAACATCCTGACATCGTCTACCCTGAGCCTTGGGCCAGTCTTGTGACTCCTTACCAAACTAAGAGGCCTCAATGGGCTGCACCCCCTTTCCTTTCTTCCCCTTCCTCTTTTCTGCTGAACCTGCCCTTGATTGTCAGATGTGCCCCACCCAGTCTTTGGCCCACAGATAAGGAGAGGAGTGTTATCAGAGTCTGTTATGGAACCCACTGTCCACACAGCCAGGAAACCCTGCCATCCCTGGGTCAGAGCCAAGGAAGGACACCCAAGTCTGCAGGGCTACCAGATGCCCACAAGCTCCTAGAACCTGGGATGGAGAGCCTAGCAGGATCTCCTTCCATCTCCAGACCTTCCCTCATGGTCTTCCTGGGAAGGAGGTCCTCACACAGGATGAGACTCCACCCAGCCACCCAGCTCTGCTGCCAATTAGTGTGCCATGGGAGAATCTGTTTCCCTTTGCTCAGATGGGGAGTTCTCAAGGTAATCATAGGTACCACACAGGGTCGCAGACTCCTAACTCTTTAGGGAGGGAAAGGACTTAGGGCCACCTCACCCAGCTGTCTGCCACCCCATTTCACACATGGGGCTCTGAGGCCTAGGGAGGGAAGTGGTAGGCCAAGGTGACCTGGTGGCAGCAAGTCTGATGGCTTTCTCTGGTTCCCAAGAGACCACTCCCATTCCTGCTTCCAGGGCCATTCCTTTAGAGGAAGGGCTTGGGCAGTGACCACAGAGCTCCACACTCTAGCCCATACCTAGAGCCAGGCAGGTAGTTCAGCACAGGGCTGGTTGCTGAGAAGGCCAGTCTGAACCCCTCTCCAACCCTGCGTTGTGCCGATAGTGGCTCCCGCTGCTTCCTGCTCAGCCCTGCCCTGCCCTGCTCTGCCCTGACCACTCCACCCAAGGAGCCCTGCAAATGGCTAAGGGTGAGGCAGGGCCAGGACCCATGGGGCAGAGGAGCTGAGTGTCCCAGGAAGTGGGGGTGTCCTGGCTCTTTTACACATTTTAGAATTCCTTTTTCTCTTGCCTTCTGCTCCACCCATGATTCTTTTTTTTTTTTGGTACCAGGGATTGAACTCAGGGGCACTCGACCACTGAGCCACACCCCCAGCCCTATTTTGTGTTTTATGTAGAGACAGGGTCTCACTGAGTTGCTTATCGCCTCGCCATTGCTGAGGCTGGCTTTGAACTCGCGATTCTCCTGTCTCAGCCTCCCTAAGCGCTGGGATTACAGGCTTGAGCCACCGCGCCCGGCTTTCCACCCATGATTCTTAATTGACCCAAAAGGTGGAGTGATCACAGGGCCAAAAGGAAGCAGAGCAGGGGTCCAGGCAGGAAGAGAGCAGCCCAGGAGGCATTCAATAACAGCCCCTACAACTCCCCGGAGGCAGATAATTTTGGCAACAGTTGGAAGAGGGGAAGTGCTCTGGAGGTATTAGCATTATATTACTTTTCCTTCCAAACCAGCCCCTAGATTTTTCTGATCTGACCCAATTATTTATTACCTGCGCTGACTGTCCTTTTGCTCCCCCCAAACAGCACTTTCTGAACATGTGTCCTATGAAGACAATGAAATTTGATTCCACACACACAAACTACTGACTACTTCAATTTTCCTTACCTCCAATCACTTCTCCCCATACATTAGACCTCCCTGCTCTTTATATTATAAATATCCCTAAACCCTATGGGGAGGGAGATCTGAGACTTGATCTGTACCCTGGCTTGGCTGCCTCCTAATAAATCTTATCTTTTGCAGAACTGGTCATTTTGAAATAGTAATTTGGGAAGAAAGGGAGACATACTGAGTCTCAAAAGGAGCACCATAAACCACTGAAATGCAAAAAGCACCCTCCAACAGTTGTAACTTTGAGGGCAATGTGTAAGGGCAGGTGTGAAATTGTGTAGCCATTCTGCCTCTCCCTCTAGTCCAGCCCCTAGCAATTGTCCCTCTATAAACAGTAATATGCCATAAAAACAGGTGGCTATGTGTTCCTCCCAAGATAGCCTACTTTACCCTAAAGGTATCTCTCTCTTAAGATAGCTCCTGTGGCTGAGGTTGTGGCTCAGTGGCAGAGCACTTGCCTCGCATATGTGAGGCACTGGGTTCGATCCTCAGCACCACATAAAAATAAGTAAACAAAATAAAGATACTGTGCGCATAAAAAAAAAAAAAAGAAAGCTCCCATTCTCCTTGAACATGTATCTACTTTGTAAATAAACCCATCTATGCCTTTGACTGGTGCATGCTGAAATTCTTTTCCATCATGTATGCAAGAACCCCACTGGCCCTGAGTCAACTTCCCGCTTTCTCTGGAAACTCCTCAGACACTTCTTCAGAGACATATCTTCTCCTGTAACAGGACATGCCACACGTGGGAGGTAGTTGGCAGGAAAAGGCCTCATTCAGTAACTAACTGTCACAGAGAAGAGATGTCTACCGAGAAGTGTCCAAAGACTTCCCAAAGGGAACTCGATTCAGGGCAGAAAGAATTTCAGCATGAGTCTGATAAAGGCATAGACAAAGGTTTATTTAGAAAGTAGATACACATTTAAGGGATAATGCCATCTATCTCAAGAGTAAGAAGCCCCTCCTTGAGTTGGAGGTCCAACATTTATAGAAAGGCTATAGCCAGGGACAGGACTGGAGGTGGAGCCAGGGTGGAGCTGCACAATTTTGAGCCAGTTTTCCCTGGGTTTATGGGTTTCCTTCATTTTACAAGAATATGGGCCAAAAGCCTGTCACTCAAGATTTACAACACAGTGACTCTCACTGCTTGCCTGTCCCCAAGCCTGTCTCTTTTGTCTAAAGAAAACACACAGACCAAGCTGGAATCCTCATAAGACCAAGCCCATGGGGACAGGGCTGAGAAAGGAGGGCAGGTTTAGGGGTTAAGGAGGGAATGCTGAGGAGGTAGCTCAGCTATCTCCCTATTCTTTCGTACCTACTCCCTTTCTTGCAGTTTTGAAAAGAATCCAGGTATGGGCTGGAAAAGTGGGGAGGGCAAAGGCTTTCTTGTAGCCCTGGTGCTAAGAGCTAAAGTGGGCAGCAGGCCAGAAAGCTGACTCTCTTGCCTATCTGACTTTAATAAGTAGAACTAAGGTTCAGCCGAGCACGGCGGTGCAAGCCTGTAATCCCAGCACTTAGGGAGGCTGAGACAGGAGAATTGCGAGTTCAAAGCCAGCCTCAGCAACTCAGGGAGACCTTGTCTCTACATAAAACACAAAATAGGGCTGGGGATGTGGCTCAGAGGTCAAGTGCCCCTGAGTTCAATTTCCAGTACCAAGAAAAAAAAACAACAACTGAGGTTCATTATTATTTGATTGTTTTCTTTTGTCTGTACCTACTTTCAACTCTGCCCAAACACACACACTGCTTCATTAATTTAGCAGACATGTTCTGAACACCTACCAGGGACAAGAATAAGATATGACCCTGTGTTTATGTTCACTGACCAAGAAAGGGAGATGGACACATAAGAGTTAGTACACAAGATGAAAAGTGCCACAACAAAGTAGGACTATCTATCTGTGAATATACTAATCATATATTTTTATTCTGCTTTTTGTTGTTATTGTTAAAGGAGGGACTGCTCTCAGGCACACCTTTCATATGCATACCAACCACTCCAGGGCCTACACTCCCAACCACTTCCTTTAGAAGGCTGTTAGAGTCCTGAAGCTACTCAGGACTCTATCGCCCCAGGGCCAAGTACCAGATTCCAAGGGACAGTTCCATATCCCACAGCCTGTCAGAATTAACCAAATTAGCCAATTCAAAACTTACACTGCCTCACCTGTTCCTTCCCACTGAACTCAAAATAAAGGCTCTGACTGTTTTCTGCCTAACCTTGTATTTCCATGTGTGCTCCCCATTCACAGCCTGCAGTGCCTGCTGTTTGTAGGGATCAGTGAGCGTAAGTCATTTCTTCCTTCATGACAGTGCTTTGTCTCTGTGATTGAACACACCTGATTCAAACAAATCCTGGGCCTGGATGTGATGGTGCATGCCAGTAATCCCAGCAGCTCAGTAGGCTGAGGTAGGAAGATCACAAGTTCAAAGCCACTTCAGCAATTTAGCAAGGCACTGTCTCAAAATGAAAAATGAAAAAAGGGCTGGGGATGTGGCTCAATAGTTTAGTGCCAAAGTGGGTTCAATCCCTGGAGCCAAAAAAACCTGCCAATCCTTGTTATTTTTAAAATAGTGAATGTACCCACATCTTCCCTACTATATTGTTTAGTATAAACCAAACACAACTAGATGAGATTTTGTTCCCCTAGCAAGACCTATATGCTATACCTCACGTAGGTTCTGCTTTATCCTTCCCAGAGTAGAGTCTACTTATTTTGTTTTTTTGTTTGTTTTGTTTTTGCGGTGCTGGAGATTGAACCCAGGGCCTTGTGCATGCGAGGCAAGCACTCTACGAACTGAGCTATAACCCAGCCCCTACTTATTTATGAACTATCCTAGTATGCCTGGGCTGCAAAAATAAAATAGTATAAACTGGGTAGATAATAAACAACAAATTTATTCCTCACAGTTCTGGGAACTGGAAAGTCCAAGATCATGGTGCCAGCTTTCCTGATTCATAAATGGTGGCTTTCCTGCTGTGTCCTCCCTTGCTGAAAGGGGCAGATAAGCCCCCTTGGGTTAATTTAGAAGAGCATTATCCCATTTTTAGAGACAGTAATCTCTGGCAATAGGCATACACTATATACAGAAATATAAGGTCTCTGCCCACATGACTTCATCTTCTCCCAAAGGTCCCAATTCCAAATGCCATCACCTTGGAGGAATAGAAATTCAACATATGAATTTGGGGACTGGGGGTTGGGACACAAATATTCAGACCATAGCAGGAATTTTTGTTTAAGAAATTGGGTGGGATTTGGAGGTGATTGTTGGGGAAGTTTGAGGAGTTAGGAATAATGTCAAATGTAACGAATCCTTAGTAAGTTTCAAACAAAAATCAGGTAGTCTGACAATTTCTGAATACCAAAGAAAATTCTCCATTTCTAGAATGTCAATTGCCAGGCTCTTCTGTGGTTGCAAAGTGCCTTATAGGTAATCTGTCATTACTCATGTATGATACTAGTTGACAAGATGCCATAAGACTCACTTGGCCTGAAATACCTTGGCCAATGACCTGGGTTTCCTCCCAATTATCTGATATAAATTGCCTAGTTGTAGCTTCTATCAAAGTGTATTTTAAGTAATCTGGAAGAGGAGAAATGTCTGTCTTTTTGATGATTTTCAGCTTCTGAAGATTCTAATAACTGGCCTGACATAGGAATTTGAGGATGTTTCTCAAGAAATAGCTGTTAAGGGTATAATTCTGCTGATTCTGGGTGTTATGGTTTGGAACTTAGATGAACCCCAAAGCTCACATTGTTGGTCCCTAATGCGGCCTTTGAGAACTGATTATCATTAGGGCTCTGACCTCATCAACGCATTCATCCATTGATGATTGATAGCATACTGGGTTTTGAGTGAGAGGCTTTGTTATAAAAGCAAGCTTTCTCTTTGCTTTGTGGGCACCATGAGGTCAGCAGCTTTGCTCTACCACATGCTCCCACCATGATGTTCTGGCTCATTACAGGTCTAAAAGCAATGGAGTCAGCTAATCATGGAATGAAACCTCTGAAACTGTGACCATAAATCTTTTCTCCTTCCCACTTGTTTATCTCAGGCATTTTGTCACAGTGACACAAAGCTGACCAACAAACTGAATGTATATTCTAGTCTTTTCCATGGACATACAGCCACACATCAGTTTGGATAATCACTTTGGCAGACACTGAGACTGCCTGGGGCAGGATAGGTGTTCAATAAATATTTGTTGCATATTCAGTTGAATGAATAGAAGCTTTACTGCATCCATTACAGCTTTGATTTGCATAGAAAAGGGACTAACTCTAGTTATACAAAGCAAATAAGAGAAATTCCTGGAAGGATATCAGGAGTTCATAGAATTAAGGCAGTGATCTGGGTGTGGTAAATTACAGAATCAAGGTAGTTCCAGGGAGCTGGCACAAACCCAAAGGTTCATGAATAATCTGGCCCTAGAACTGTCACTGGCCCAACCTCTAGCATCTCTTCTAATCCAAGATTCAAATTCCTGGGAGTTAATGGTCTAAATTACCTGGTTGAAATAATTACCCCAAGGAGGTGAAAGAAGGGTAGCTGCAATAGAAGACACATACTAAGCCAGACACGGTGGTGCACACCTATAATCCCAGCACTTTGGGAGGCTGAGACAGGAGAATCATGAGTTCAAAACCAGCCTCAGCAATGGCAAGTCACTAGCAACTCAGTAAGACTCTGTCTCTACATAAAACACAAAATAGGGTTGAGGATGTAGCTCAGTGGTCAAGTACCCCTGAGTTCAATCTCCAATACCAAAAAAAAAAAAAAAAAAAAAAAAGACACATACTAAGAATTGTTTTAATTAAGCCTTCACACAATAAGAAAAATTTCCAAAAAGAATATGGTGGGAAAGAAGGGGGGAATTAGATCTTGCTCTGTAAAGAAGGACAAATGTCATTCACATTGATACTAAAGGAGAGATGGGGTGGGGTGGGGGGTAAAGGAGGAAAGAGAAGGGTGTGGTTTCAGAGGAAGGAGAAGGTGATTATCAGTCTCCATGTGGCTGGCCAGACAGCTGTAAGAAAAACCTGGACAATGGGGAGCAAAGAATAGGTATTCCATGGTGTTCCCAGACTAACATAGGAGCTGGACAAATATTTA
>PVHX01017469.1:0-15978 GCA_004024805.1 Geosciurus inauris | reverse complement strand
ATCCTTTCCTTCCTGTGTGAGAAGTATGGGGTCTCCATGGAGTTAGCCTTGGGCTTTCCCAGAGTTTAGCTACACTGGAGTGACTTTGCTTTCATGCTCCTAGGAGACATGCTTCCCTTTCTGGGTTTTCAGATAGAATCAGTCTTTAACCAGATGAATGAGAAGTAATACTCCATTTATGTATGTTGTGTCAAAATGCATTCTACTGTCATGTAAAACCGATTAGAACAAATAAAAGAATCAGCCCTTAATTCCTGGCAATTATTTATCTTTTTCTATAAGAATCTCTCTTCCTCTTCATGCAGACAAGCCACATGACCCAGAGCTTGGATCTGAGTGTCCTATAAATCTGGATTTCAATATCAGATCTTTCCTTTATTTGCTGGTTGTCTCACATAGTTAAATATGACCAGGGCCAGTTTATTCCTCTGTGAAATGGGAAAAATAACACCTATCCTACAGGAAATACGATACAGTGAAAGTGCCAGACGTGTAAAATTCTGTAGTTCTCATGATACCCAGCCATCAGGTAGTGTCCAAAAGATAGACCCATTAAAAATAATATGCAAGCTGGGCGCCACACACCTGTAATTCCAGCTCTTTGGGAGGCTGAGATAGGAAAACCGCGAGTTTAAAGCCAGCCTCAGCAATGGCGAGGCACTAAGCAACTCAGTGAGACCCTGTCAATAAATAAAACACAAAATAGGGCTGGGGATGTGGTTCAGTGGTTGAGTACTCCTGAGGTCAATCCCTGGTACCAAAAGAATAAAAAATAATAATGATAATAATATGCAAGGGGGCTGGGGTTGTGGCTCAGTGGTAGAGCGCTTGCCTACCATGTATGAGGCACTGAGTTAGATTCTCAGCACCACATATAAATAAATGAATAAAATAAAGGTCCATCAACATATAAAAAAGGTTAAAAAAATAATATGTAAGGGCTGGGGATGTAGCTCTATGGTAAAGCAGTTGCTTACACAAGGCCCTATGTTCAATTCCCAGCACTGAAAACAAAACAAAACAAAAAGTTCAAGATACTCCCTCCCCTCACATCAGGCTTTTTACACAGCCAGTCTTTATCAAAATGAATATGTTAGTTGGGCATGGTGGCACACACCTGTAATCTCTGTGGCTCTGGAGGATGAAGCAGGAGGATTGCGGGTTCAAAACCTGCCTCAGCAACCTGCAAGGCCCTAAGAAACTCAGCGAGACTCTGTCTCTAAATAAAATACAAAAATGTACTAGGGACGTTGCTCAGTGGTTAAGTGCCTCTGGGGTCAATTCCTGGTACAAAAACAAAAAAAAAGGAATATGTTAGCTGGAGTATGAGACTGATCAAATTATATGCATGCATTAATATGGCATAATGACTCCCACTATTATGTATAATTTTAATATGCCAATAAAAATAAATAAATAGATTCCAATTTTTACTTGGGGGAAAAAAACCAATGTATTAGCTTATCAACAGCCCCCAGAGTAAGTGTGTTACTCTATTTAATGGCTAACATCGTAAGTGTATCTGGTGGGTACAAATAATCATACAGTAACATATCATTAGGTACTATGAGAGCTTGAATAAAATTTCCCTTTAAAATTTCCTCATTTGGGGCCAGGGGTGTCATTCAGTGGTAGAGTGATTGCCTAGCTCATGTGAGGCTCTGGGTTTGGTCCGCAGCACGGGGATCTCCCAAATCCTAGTCAGCTATTTATTTATTTTTGGTACCAGGGATTGAATTCAGGGTTACTCGACCACTGAGCCACATCCCCAGCCCTATTTTGTGTTTTATTTAGAGACAGGGTCTCAATGAATTACTTAGTGCCTCACTGTTACTGAGGCTGGGTTTGAACTAATGATTTTCCTGTCTCAGCCTCCCAAAGTGCTGGGATTACAGGTGTGTGCCACCACGCTTGGCTCCTAGTCAGCTTTAAAGAAACAAGTGGTTGGGTACACAAAGATGTTTGTTAGGTAGCAGGAAGGTTACCACAGTGTAAAAGTAAAGTATAAAGCTTGAAATCACTACAGAGGATTATAGGACTAAATAAATTATAATATTTTTGTTACAGATTTTTATGTAGCTGTTAAGGGATCCTGTAGAAATATATTTATTCACAAGTGGCTTTCTGAGGTAGCATGCAGTCAGTGTGGTCTGTCAGAGATTCCACCATGGGTATGGTCGGGCCAAAAGCACAGAAGGCAATGGTGCAGCTCATCAAGCTCTTCTTCAGATGCTTGCAAAATTGATGCCAAATTCTGGGAGTGATTCTATGAGCAAGTGAATACACTGATAAGGGCTGTATGATTGGTTTTGATGAGTATATGAGGTTCTTATCAGATGATGCAGAACAGATTTATTTTAAAGCAGTCAAGAAAACAACTGAATTGGATCATGCTAAAAGAAGATATTATTCTGTCACAAAGTATCTCCAACTAGAAATGATAACTGAAGTGATATATTATTGAGATGACAATACAGTTTTTCATATTGTTTTGATTACCTTTTTGTTATTATCAGATGACAATAAATGCTGTGGATTGATTTTATTTTAAAAAGGTTCAGGCCAGAACGGTGGTACATGCCTATACTCAGGAAGCTGAGATAGGAGGATCACAAGTTGAAGGTTAGCCTTAGCAACTTAGCAAGACCCTGTCTTGCAGGGTATAGTGGTGCGTGCCTGTAATCCCAGCACTTTGGGAAGCTGAGACAGGAGAATCGCGAGTTCAAAGCCAGCCTCAGCAACAGCAAGGTGCTAAGCAACTCAGTGAGACCCTGTCTCTACATAAAACACAAAATAGGGCTGAGGATGTGGCTCAGTGGTCGAGTACCCCTGAATTTAATCCCTGGTATCACTGAGCTACAACTGCATCCCCTATAAGTATGATATTTAAGGGGATATATAATAAATATTATCAGTGCTTATCTTTGAGTTGTAGGAGAATATATAGCTCTTATTTTATTTTTTAAATGCATAATTGTATTTTCTAATTTTCCCACAATTAACATGTATTATATGTATATAAATTAGGGGGAAACGATCATTGCATCCTTTTTGTCTTTATATTAGCCTCTTCAAGGACTCCATTTTTTGGTATAGGGGATTGAAACAGAGGCTTTCACGTGCTAGGCAAGTGCTCTACTACTGAGCTACATCTCCAGCCAACCACCCTTGTTTTTAGACAGAGCTGGCATCAAATTTGGCATCTTTCTGCCTCAGCCTCTTGAGTAGTGGATATGACAGAGACATGCTCTGCCATGATTAGCTGACTCTTGATTTTTCAAAAAAATTTTTCTCAAGGATATCTCTTAAGAAGATACAGGGATAAAAGTAGATTCAGCAAAACAATTTAAAATGTATATCAAAGGCAGTCTTGCCAGGTGTGGTGGCTCATGCTTGTAATTCCAGTGGCTCAGGAGGCTGAAGCAGGAGAGTCAGGAGTTCAAAACCAGCCTCAGCAACAGCAAGGTGCTAAGTAACTCAAGTGAGATCCTGCCTCTAAATAAAAACAAAACAGGGCAGGGGATGTCGCTCAGTGGTGGAGTGCCCCTGAGTTCAATTCCTGGCAACTCCCCAAAAAAAGGCAGTCTTGAAAAGAAATTTTTTTCATACACATATAAAAAAGGGGATGCATGAAAGAGAAACCAGTGTGCCTAACTGGTTTTACTTTTTTTTTTTTAAAGCAGGCAATACCTTGGTCTCTCCTCACTGACTTCTTTGTAAAGCCTGGAGCCCTTTCCTTTGTTCTCAGTCAATGAAGGGTGAGATACCTAAGTGACCAGATCACAGTAGTTATCCTGATAGCTTTAGGATCATGTTTTCTGGATATCTCAAAATTAAGCAAAGGGCACAAGATAATGATACAAATATGTTCCTGGAAAGATATCCTTCTGTGATAAACTAATATAATAGTCTTCTGATTTAAAAATGTTTTCTTAGCCAGGTATGGTGGCACAGGCCTGTAATACCAGCAACTCAGGAGGCTGAGGCAGGAGGATCACAAGTTGGAGACTTATGACTCAAAGATTCTGACTCAAAATGAAAAATAAAAAGGGCTGGGAATGTAGTTCAGTGGTAGAGCACCACTACTGAGCTACATCTACTACTGAGCTACATCTCCAGCCAATCACTCCAGGGGTTTAATCCTCAGTAACACACACACATACACACACAATTTTGGTTTTGTTTTTTGGTTTTTTTTGGTACCAGGGATTGAACTCAGGGGTACCCGACCACTGAGCCACATCTCCAGCCTTATTTTGTGTAGAGACAAGGTCTCACTGAGTTGCTTAGCACCTCGCCCTTGCTGAGGCTGGCTTTGAACTTGCGATTCTCCTGTCTCAGCCTCCCTAAGTGCTGGGATTACAAGTGTGAGCCACCACGCCCAGCTACACACACAATTTTCTGAACATTTACCTGGCATGACTAATCCATAATAAGTGGATAAAACTCCTTTAATTATTTTAGTAAATGTCCTAAGCTTGGGACAGAAAGACAGAGAGGAGAGGGTCCTTTCCTTAAGAGTTCAAAGTCTAGTTGGGGGAGAGGACATATAAATAAAAAATGTAAAATAACATGAGAATGATAATAGGTTTACAAAGTGATATCACCATGTGGAAGTGGTAACTGAGATGAGGTTTTAGGGATAAATGGAAATGTGTCACCAGTCCAGAGACAGGGAGCATTCCAGGAGAAAATAATTGCATGTCACAACTTGAACTCACTGTTTGGGCAGAAAGATCAGTTTCTGGCCTTGAAAAACGGAGACCAGATTTTGTACAGAAAGTACCTCAAAGTAGCACAGTCCACTATAGCTAGTGAGCATTTCCCACAAGTTACCATAGCGAATGCTTGTCCAGGAAGCAAGTTCAGGGAGTCAAACAGGAGACATTTGTCGAAAATTATCAGAGATCTCCAATACTTCTGTGTTTAACGCTTAAACACAAGGGAACTGAAATCCTGCTTCCGCCAAAATCTCACTTTCCTCACAACACTGCAAGTGTTGCCTTTTGCTGAACGGATTACTCAACCTGCTGAGAGCTGATAATTTAGGCCGCCCAGATCTTGGCGAGAGAAAAAGGAACCAATAATAGCAGGCGAAGCAGAGGCCTAGAGGGCGACGGTCAGGCTGAGGCCTCCAATTTCTTCCGAGTTTCACATTGTATTTAGATGATCACCAACCTAAAAGGGTCCCATACTTACTTCTTGTGCTCGCCTTTCCCTTGCCTTTCTCTCCTCCTCTCGCTCCGCCAGTTTCCCCAGGTTTCGGGAACGCAGCTTAGTAGCGGACCAGCTCCTCCCGAGGCCCGCCTTTCCCCACGCCCCAGCCTGGGCTCGAGACGCAGCCGCAGCCGCAGCCCCAGCCCCGCCTCCCCCGGCCCTCGCGGTCGCAGCCCACAGGAGCTGAGCGGAGGGCGGGGCGGCGCCGCAGACGCAGGCGTACTGGGCTCGCCGCGCCGAACTGCAGTTATGGAGCAGGCACCTCCGGACCTCGAGAGGCAGCTGAAGCCTGCGCCCCAGGAGCCGCTGGGTAGTCCCGACGCTGGGCGGGAGGCTGCGGTCGGTGAGGAAGCCGACGGGGCCCGGGAAAAGGGTTCCGGAGCCGACACGGTGAGGAGAAGGGGCGGCAGGGGCCTCAAGGCCTGTGTCCGGGCCTAGCGAGCTAGGCTTGGGCTGTACGGGTGGGTTCGGCCTGGGAGGCCCCGGGGTCGCGGGGAGCGGCCTGGCAGGCAGAGGCCGCAGGCGCACTGGGTGTGTGTGAGGGGAGGCTCTCCGTGGAAAGCTGGGCTTCTGGGTGGGGAGCGAACGTCAAGCGCACGGGGATGGCGGAGAGGGTATGGGGGGCGCGGGGCCGCGGGTGCGTGGACCAGTCCTGCTGGCGAGGTTGGAGCCGCCGCGGCGGCATTCAGTGGTCGCTTCACCTGATGGATGTCTGTCTAGAAAGGGCAACGTTGATATTTCATGCAATCTGGCAAGGGGTTTTGCTGGGAAGATGGCTATTTAATGGGGGCACTGTGAGGAGTGGGCAGCGGCGTTTGAGAAGGGAACGCCGATCTAGGGTGAGCAGCACGTCTAGGGCAATAAAGACGGCTTGGTGCAAATTGAAGAAAGTGCAAGGTTCTAGAGAAAGTACAAATGAAACATTTATTGAACTACTTGTCCGGCTCAAATTTCTTTATTTGGGGTGCATTCCATATTTCCTATTGGAGACATCTGTATCCATTGTAGTCACTTTGGAAGTCCCTTTGGATAATTAGTGATTTTCACTTGTATGAGGAAAATGTATCATCTTACATTTGTAAGTGCCTTAATTCCAAAGTGTCCTCACTCGTAATGCAAGATTTATAGACCACGTAAAATGGGAGGACTTCAGAAATTCAGTATAGTGCTTCATGTTAGACCTCCCTGCCCAGTCTCCTTGAGTGTGCATAGCTCATCCAGTCGTTTTGTTTCTCCGCACCCCTCCCCCAAGCAGGTGTTAATATTAAGCTGTCTGTTCTTTTTTTTGCGGGGGAGGGGAGGACCAGGGCTTGAACTCAGAGGCTGTCGACTCATGAGCCACAGCCCTATTTTGTATACTATTTAGAGACAGGGTCTCACTGAGTTGCTTAGCGCCTCACTTTTGCTGAGCCTGGCTTTGAATTCGAGATCCTCCTGCCTCAGCCTCCTGAGCCACTGGGATTACAGGCGTTGTGCCACTGCATTCGGCTAAACTGCCTATTCTTAAGATAAATGGATAAAAAAAGTTGTTTGCTAGGTGTAACTAGGAAGACTCTTCAAGTTTAGAGATATGTTAACTACGGACTTAAATACAGGAATTGAAGGTTTTGCCTGCTTAAGAAAATAGCAAGCCATAGTAGCATGAAGACTTTTTTCAGTGTATTTTAAATTACAAAATTAATTAATTTGGGGGGGGGTTTACCAGGGATTGAACTCAGGGGTACCTGACCACTGAGCCACATCCCCAGCCCTATTTTGTGTTGTATTTAGAGACAGGGGCTCACTGAGTTGCTGAGGCTGGCTTTGAACTCGCGATTTTCTTGTCTCAGACTCCCAAAGTGCTGGGATTACAGGCGTGGGCCATAGTGTTAGGCTTACAAAATAAACTTTAAAAAAAATTATTTTTAGTTGTTGATGGACCTTTATTTTTTTTCATTTATTTATATGTGGTGTAGAGAATCGAACCCAGTGCTTCACACATGCTAGGCAAGTGCTCTACCACTGAGCCACAACCCCAACCACAAAATTAATTTTTAAAGAACAGTTTTAGGTTCACAACAAACTTGAATGGGATATGCAGGAATTTCCCATGTATTCTCTGTCCTCACATACACAGCCTTATGCATTGTTAACACCTTCCATCAGAGGGTACATGTTAACATTGATCATTATCACCCAAAGTCCATGTTTGCAACAGGGTTCACTGTTCATGTTGAGAATTCTATGGGTTTTGAAAACTGTATGATGACATGTATCCACCATTATAGTATCATACAAAATATTTTCACCGTCCTGAAAATTTTTTCTGTCCTCCCTGTTCTTTCCTTTCTCCCTACCCCTGTTCTCTGAAAACCATTTATTTATTCATTTTTCTACTGTTTTTATAATTTTGCCTTTTCCAGAATGCCCTGTTGTAATCATACACTATGTAGTCTTTTGAGGCTGGCTTCTTTCACACAATAGTAAGGTTGCTTCATGTTCAATAGCTCATTTCTTTTTAGCTCTGAACAGTATTCTGTTGTTCAGATATATTGCAGTTTATCCCTCTGCTTATTGAAGGACATCTTGGGACCTTCCAAATTTTGGCATTTATGTTGAAAGCTACTGTAAGTGCATGCATGTGCAGGTTTTGGTGTGGTTTTTTCAACTCCGCTGGGTAAATACCTAGGTGTTTATAAGGTATAAACATATATGGATCATAAGGTAAGAATATAGCTGGGTGCTCATGCCTGTTGTCCCAGCTACTTGGGAGGCTGATGCAGGAGGATCCTGTTTGAGGCCACCTTAGCAACTTAGACCCTGTCTCAAAAGAAAACTTAAAGGCTTAGGTGGTAACTCAGTGGTAGAGCACTTGCCTAGTATGTGTGAGGCAGTGGGTTCCATTCTCAGCACCATATATAAATAAATAAAATAAAGGTCCGGGCTGGGATTGTAGCTCAGCGGTGAAGCGCTTGCCTCGCATGCGTGAGGCCCTGAGTTCGATCCTCAGCACCACATACAAAGCAATAAAATAAAGATATTATAAAAAAATAAAAAATAAAAAAATAAAGGTCCATGAACAAGTAAAAAAAATACTACATATAGAAAATACTATGTATATAAAAAACAAAACAGTTTTAAAAAATAAATCCTAAAAAGGGTTGGGAATGTAGCTCAGTGGTAAAGTGCCCTTGGTTTCAATCCCCACAAAAAAAGATAAGAATTTTTTTATAAGAAAATTAAAAACTGTCTTTCAAATAGCCTGTACCATTTTGTTCTCCCACCAGCAATTAATGAGAGTTCTTGTTGCTACACATCCTTGTCAGCATTTGATATTGTTCTTGTTCTAGATTTAGAACATTTTAATGTGTATAGTGGTACCTCTTTGCTTTAATTTGCATTTCTCTGGTAATAGATGATGTGTGGCATGTTTTCATATGCTTATTTGCCATCTGTATGACTTATTTGGTGAGATGTCTATTAAGGTTGTTTGTCCTTTTAGTTTTTGGTGCTGAAACCCAGAATGAAGCGTGCTCATCTTTTTAATTGGGTTGTTTATTTTATTATGGTTGAATTGTTTTTTGTTGTTTTGTTTTTCAGTGTTTTGGTGTGTGTGGTTACTGGGGATTGAACCCAGGGCTTTGAACATGCTAGGCAGGCTCTCTACCACTGAGCTACATCCATAGCGCTTCTTTTTTTTTTTTTGGTACTGGAGATTGATCTTAGGGGCACTCGACCACTGAGCCACATCCCCAGCCTATTTTGAGTTTTTATGTAGAGGCAGGGTCCCACTGAGTTGCTTAGTGCCTCGCCATTGCTGTTGCTGAGGCTGGCTTTGAACTCGTGATTCTCCTGTCTCAGCCTCCCTAAGTGCTGGGATTACAGGCTTGTGCCCACTGCGCCTGGCTCACAGCTCTTCTTATTGTTGAGTTAATTTTAAGTTTACGTCTTCTCCTAAGATAAAATAATAATTTTAGAATCATTTGTGGAATAGTCAGGATCTCATTTAAATATGAGAAAAATGTGTGTATTCTGTAATGCATAAATGTGGCTCTTAAATGATTTTTGTGCAGGTTCTCACCTGTGACTTAATTTTTCTATTGTTTAATCATTTTTATTGTGAAGTATATCAGTTATACAAACAGGCTTACACAAAATAATTAGTTCTTTTGAAGTTTCCACATGCTTTCCTGGATTACCGTGCCTTTACTCCACCATAGAGGTAACCAGTATTCTGAATTTTGTATTAATAATTCTTTTGCTTTCCTTATAAGGTTATCATATGTATCACTAAACAATACATTGTTTAGTTTTACCAGATTTTAAATTTTACATAAATGGAATATTTTTTTCCATGGCATCCTTTCTTTGAGGATTCCTCTAAAATGTGGCTTACTTAGTTTGTTTATGTTCATGGCTCTGTAGTATGCCATATTATAGGTGTTCCACAATTAATTTGTCTCTTGTTCTTGTAGACATTGGAATAATGAAATTTTTGGTATTTTAAAAAGTTACTACTACCATGAACTTCCTCCTATATTTTTTTTCTTAATATTTTTTTAGTTGTAGATGGACACAATGTCTTTATTTTTTTTATTGGTTTGTATGTGGTGCTGAGGATCGAACCCAGGGCCTCACGCAAGCGCTCTACTGCTGAGCTACAATCCCAGCCCTCCTTCTGTATTTTTTTTATTGTAAAATGTCCAAGAGTCTAGCATAAATTTAGGAATGGAATTGCAGGATCGATTGTAGGGTAAGATGTTCAACACTATTGGGTAGTGCCAGATTGTTTCCAAAGTGGTTGTACAGTTTATATTCCCATTAGCAGTGCCTGATATGTATTTTTACCAGTGCTTAATATTTTGAGACTTTAAAGTATTTTTCAATCTTGTGGTTCCCTGTTTCTGTCTCTGTCTCAGATTTTTAAAGGTTCTGGGGATCAAACCCCCTCATTCAGTGCTATGCTTCTTGCTGTATCACGGAGACTTAAATTTTGATTATAACAATTTTTTTTTTTTTTTTTTTTTTGGTCACTGGAGATTGAACTCAGGGGCACTCAACCACTGAGCCACATCCCCAGCCCTATTTTGTGTTCTATGTAGAGACAGGGTCTCACTGAGTTGCTTAGTGCCTCGGCATTGCTGAGGCTGGCTTTGAACTTGCGATTCTCTTGTCTCAGCCTCCCTAAGTGCTGGGATTACAGGCTTGCGCCACCGCGCCTGGCTTGATTATGACAATTTTTTGTTAATCATTTTGTGAGAGGTCTTTGATATTTAACATAAAATCACAGTATAGAACATAAAAATGTGTTCATTTAGAAATGATTATGTCACCAGAAAAGGGGTCTGGTGAAGGCAACCCCAACTTAGTCCTGTCAGGTGATGACGATGATCATGATGATGATGATGATGATGATGATTTTGTTACCACGGACTTAACTCAGGAGCACTTAACTACTGAGCCAGATTTCCAGCCTTTTTTGTATTTTATTTAGAAACAGGATATCACTGAGTTGCTTAGGGCTTTGCTAAATTGCGGGCTGGCCTTGGAACTGTTAATCCACCTGCCTTAGCCTCTCCAGCTGCTGGGATAATAGGCATGAACCACTGCACCTGGCACCTTTCAGATTCTTATACCATAGGAAGGAATTTCAGGATGCATCAAAAGAGGCACAAACTTGTTTTAAAAATACCTTTATTTAACTTATTTATTTTTATGTGGTACTGAAGATCGAACCCAGTGTCTCACATGTGGTAGGCAAGCTCCATACTGCTGAGCTACATACAGCCCCAGTCCCAAAAGAGGCAAAAACTTTTTTTTCTTTTGGTACCGGGGATTGAACTCAGGGGCACTCGACCACTGAGCCACATCCCCAGCCCTATTTTGTGTTTTATTTAGAGACAGAGTCTCACTGAGTTGCTTAGTGCTTCGCCGTTACTGAGGCTGACTTTGAACTCATGATTCTCCTGTCTCAGCCTCCCAAAGTGCTGGGATTACAGGCGTGTGCCACTGCGCCCTGCAAGAGGTAAAAACTTTTAAGAAAAAAAAAGGTTATTTAAGAAAGCAAAGAAGTTTACTCAAGAAAGCAAGCAAAGGGAGAAAGAGTGCAGGTAATGTAGAGTAAGATGCACTTTTGTGGTCCTCGGCTCTCTATAAATAGCGAACATGGGAAGTGCATGGGGTGTATGTGTGACATTATCCTTGTGAACTCAGTTCTTTTAATCGTGGAGCACAGGTGGTTCATGGTGATCTGGTTCTTTCAGGATCTCCAGATTGTTGTCATCCAGTCAATTATTAATTAATGTTTGGAAAATACTCAGATCACAAGTCTCTAATAATATTTTTCCTAGGCTTTATTTAGTCCAAAGAAAATACTTTGTGTTAGCATTGTATGTAGATATTAATCACCGTATGCTCACAAAAATCTAAAATTCATGGGCTTTTTAAGAATTTAGGCCTGGTGGAAAACAGGCATGGGGAGGAAGATTGAGGGAGTTCATGGAACTTTGTAGATTTAAAGTTAGTTTCTTTTCCTTTGCCTGCTAATTTTCTTTTTCTTTTTCTTTGGTACTGAGGATTGAATTCAGGGGCACTCGACCACTGAGCCACATCCCCAGCCCTATTTTGTATTTTATTTATTTATTTATTTGGGTACTGGGGATTGAACTCAGGGGTACTCAACCACTGAGCCACATCCCCAACCCTATTTTGTATTTTATGTAGAGACAGGGTCTCACAGAGTTGCTTAGTGCCTCACTTTTTCTAAGGCTGGCTTTGAACTCACAATTCTCCTGCCTCAGCCTCCCAAAGTGCTGGGATTACAGGCATGCGCCACTGTGCGTGGTGCCAGGCAACTTTTAAAACTCTTTTCATACAGAGACTCATTAAATGTTCTCAGTGACTCAGTACCGTCTTGGTCTGTTTGTACTGCTATAACAAAATCCCATTCTGGGCAACTTATAAACAACAGAAATTTATTGCTCATATTTCTGAGAGTTTGGGAAATTCAAGATCAAGAAAGTGGCATTTGCAGTGCCTTGTGAAGGCCCAATTCCTGGCTCATTGTAGGCTGTCTTTTCAGTGTGTGCTCACATGATGCACAGAGGAAAGCGGCTCTCTTGGGTCTCTTGTAAGGACACTAATCCATTCATGAGGGCTCTCCCCTCTTGATCTAATTACTTCTTAAAGATCTTACTAATACCATCATTTTGGGGGGTTAGAATTTCAGCACAGGAGTTTTGAGGAACATAACATTTAGTTCATTGCAGGTGCTCTTGTTTGTATTTTACAGATGAAACTGAGACAGAGAGGTTACATAACTTGCCCAGTGTTACATAGCTGATTTGTGGTAGCGATGCTATTCAAATTCTGGCAAGCCGAATACTAATTTGATGCTGGGAGCAAATCCAGGACTTTACACATGCTAGGCAAGCACTGTTATTGAGCCACGTCCCTAGCGCCATCTTTATAATTTTTATGCCTTGGGTTATGTTTTTTGCGGGGACAGGTACTGGGGATTGAACTTTGGGGCACTCAACCACTGAGCCACATCCCCAGCCCAATTTTTTTTTGTTTTTGTTTTGTTTTTTGGTACCAGGGATTGAACTTGGGGGTACTTGACCACTGAGCCACATCCCCAGCCCTATTTTGTGTTTTACTTAGAGACAGGGTCTCACTGAGTTGCTTAGTGCCTCGCCCTTGCTGAGGCTGACTTTGAACCCGCAATTCTCCTGTCTCAGCCTCCCAAAGTGCTGTGATTACAGGCATGCGCCACCATGCCTGGCCCCCAGCCCTATTTTGTATTTTATTTAGAGACAGGGTCTCACTCAGCTGCTTAGCGCCTCGTTTTTGCTAAAGCTGACTTTGAACTTGTTATCCTCCTGCTTTAGCCTCCCAAGCTGCTGGGATTATAGGCGCATACCATCATGTCTGTCCTTGGGTTATGTTTCAGATCCTAACTGATTTTATTTCTAGTTGTTTTTGTCTGCATATTTTATACTTTCTTACTTTGCTTTCTGTTTTGGGGTTTTCCTTTATAGACCATAATTTCTTTAGTTTTATCCTCAGTAGTGATTTAGAAGGTGTGTATCCTTTTTCCTCCCCAATATAGAATGGAGAGAAAAGTTATTTATATTACATATGACCATTTCAAATTTAAAAGAATAATCTCAAATTTGTAAGTAAGTACAGTACAAAGAACCTTTTCTGCTGAACTATTTGAGATCAGGTTGCCAACATGAATGTTTCCTGTTCTCATCTGCTTGTGTATTTCAGGGACAAAAAAGGGTATTCTTTTACCTTACCATAATACTACCATCAAAATCAGGAAAATAACGTTGATAAATGAGTATTATTTAATCCTCAGATTCTATTTGTGTCTCTAGTTGTACCAGTAATGTTCTTCAGGGTCAAATGATTCAGTTCAGAGTCTTTATTGAATTCAGGTGTGTTGTCTCTTTGGTCTCCTCCAATTTGAAAGAGAGTTCCTCGGTTTTTACTTTTTTTTTTTTGGTACTGGGGATTGAACTCAGGGGTACTCAACCACTGAGCCACATTCCCAGCCCTGTTTTGTGTTTTATGTAGAGACAGGATCTCACTGAGTTGCTTAGCACCTTGCCATTGCTGAGGCTGGCTTTGAACTCGTGATTCTCCTGTCTCAGCCTCCCAAAGTGCTGGGATTACAGGCATGCACCACCGCACCGGCTTCAGTTTTTACTTTTATGACCATGTCCTTTTTGAAGAGTAGAGACCAGTTTTGCAGAATTGTCCTTATGATTAGATCCAAGTTGTGCATCTTCGGCAGAAATTGATGCTGTGTTGTTCTAATTAGATTTTTTTTGACTTTGCATATGATTTCAGTTTACTTAGTTTGAATACTTTGATTGTTACTGTTTTTCAGGCTTTCTGAATATAAAGTTACTCTTTTATACTTAATTTTATGGAGACAAGCTTTGAAATTATGAAAATATCTTATTCCTCATCAAACTTTATTTATGTATTTTATTTATGCCAGTATAAGCTAGTGCATTTTATTTTGTTTTCTACCAGCTTATTGAAGTATAATTTATATCCCATAAAATTTACTCATTGTAAATGTATAACTCAGTGATTTTCAGTAAATTTACAGAGTTTGAAACTATTACCACAAGTTTTAGAACATTTCTATTTTTCCAAAAAATATTTTGTCCCCTTGGAGTTTAATCATCCCACTTCCCACCTCAGTCAGTCATATAAATGGAATCTTTTAATCTGTTGTCATTTGAGTTTGGTATCTTAGACCAAGTTGATGTTTTTGAATTTCATATGCTGTGAAGTGTATCAGTAGGTCCTTTTTATTGCTGAATAATATTTGAGTAGATCTTTCCCATTTTGTTTATTTACCATTTTATGGACATTGGGTTGTTTTTAGTTTTTAACTATTAAGAATTTTGTGTGGATATGTGTTTTCATTTCTCTTGGGTAGATTGGTAGGAGTATAATTGCTGATCATGGTCATATTACATATGACCATGATCATATGTAATATGATCATATGTAATACTTGCCATAGTGGCAAATGCCTGCAACTTGAGTAACTTGGGAAGCTTAAGCAGGGGAATCTCAAATTCAAATCCAGCCTCCGTCATTTAGCAAGACCCTAAGCAACTTGGTGAGATGCTGTCTGAAAACATTGAAAGAGCTGGGGATGGAACCAGTGTTAAAGCACCCCTGGGTTCAATCCTCAGCAGAATAAATAAATAATGAAGAAAACAAAAAGTGGAGTTTACCCTCTGCTTTTACAGTAATATTAGTTTTGTGATTGTATACTTAGGTTTATTGAGATATTTTTTCCTTCATACAGCTTTGTATTGCCGTCAAGCATCTTTTCATTTCACCTTGCCAGTCTCCTTTGGGCATTTCTTATGGGGAAAATCTAGAAACTCCCTGTTTTTTTTTTAAATAGGAATTCAACCCAGGGATGCTTTACTACTGAGCTATATTTGTAAACCTTTTTATTTTTAATTTTGAGACAGAATCTCACTAAATTGCTTGTGGCCTGGCTAAGTTGCTGAAATTGACCTTGAACTTGTGATCCTCCTGTCTCAGCCTCCTGGTTGCTGTGATTAGAGCTGTGCACCACCATACCCAGATTCCTCAGTTTTTATTTGAGAATGGCTTCTTCTTTTTTTTTTTTTAATTTTTTTTAGCTGTAGATGGACACATGTCTTTATTTTATTGCTCTGTATGTGGTGCTGAGGATCTAACCCAGGGCCTCATGCATGCGAGGCAAGTGCTCTGCCGCTCAGCTACAATCTCAGCCCCTGAGAATGGCTTCTTTTTTCCTACATCTTTTTTTTTTTTGGTAATGGGGATTGAACTCAGGGGTACTTGACCACTGAGCCACATCCCCAGCCCTATTTTGTGTTTTAGGTAGAGACAGGGTCTCACTGAGTTGCTTAGCACCTCGCTGTTGTGGAGGCTGGCTTTGAACTCGCGATTCTCCTGTCTCAGCCTCCCTAAGTGCTGGGATTATTGTCGCCCGCCGGCAGGAGACAATAATCACGCCGTTATTCTCAGAAAGCAATCTTTATTTTTGTTGAGCACTCTTCTTGCTTTCCTTAGCTCTCTTTTGTTCTCTCTCGTTCTCCCTTGTTCTCCCCCCAGCCTCCTTCTATATACTTTTCATACAGCAGGAAGTATTACAGAGCAGAGTTACAACCAATCAGAAGGAATAGCATTATCAAGCACGAGGGGAATGCATGAGCAGAATACAGGCGTGTATCAGAGCAGGCGTTGCCCATG
>PVHX01017468.1:0-39968 GCA_004024805.1 Geosciurus inauris | reverse complement strand
TTTGCATTTCTCTGATTGCTAAAGATGTTGAACATTTTTTCATATGTCTGTTGATGGATAGTATATCTTCTTCTGTGAAGTTTGTGTTCAGCTCTTTGGCCCATTTATTGATTGGGTTGTTAGTTTTTTTGGTGTTAAGTTTTTTGAGTTCTTTATATATCCTGGAGATGAGTGCTCTATCAGATGTGTGTGTGGCAAAATTTTTAAGTTAAGTTTTAAAACTATACAATAATTTTTTTAATTATGACCATTGTGCCTGTTGAACATACATGGTAATCTGAGCCAATTCTTCATGCCTTCTTGGTTTATGAAAGCTAACTTTCATACAGAACAATCATCACCCAAAAGGGCCAGGCACCTTTAATTTTATCACCTAGATGCTTGATAAATCTGTTCAAAAATTGATTTTTCTAATATTTTATTTTTTTAACTTTCTAGGATTCTCAAAAGCTTTCTAATTTTCTATCAAAACTACACATAGACATGTGTATTTGTGTAATCATATTTCTTGAATTATCTCTCTGACTATAATATATACACTATATTAAAAAATCCTCATTTTTTTATACTGCCTTGCACTTAGTGAACACTTGGTAAATATGTATTGGATGATGGAATGGTAAATAAATTGGTTGTGTCAATACATGGCAGTGGACCATTTTCTGTGGCTTCCATTGATAGAGAGAGTTAATTTCCCTAATGAAAACTGAAATGGACAAAGGTCACTTCAGTCCTGATTTACAAAAAGCATGCTTATAAATTTGAGAAAATTATATGACCAGGATAGCCCTTAGAATCATTCTGCCATGGTGAAAATTATAATGGTAATGGTGATGCCATACACAGCTCACTTCTAGAAAGTGTGTGTTCTATGCTAGGCAAGGTTCTGAGCTCTTTCATTTGATTCTCTAATTCACTTGATTCTCACAAACACGCTATGAAGTAGACAATGTTACTGAATTATCCTCCTCATGTCACAGAAGGGGAAAATGCTGAATACCTTGTGCAAAGCCACCCAACTTGAATATAGCAGAGTTACACGTGGACCCTAAACCATCTAACCACACTGTGTGAAATCAAAGGTTTTACATAAAATGATCCTGGGAAAATTATTACTTTGTTAGGCTGGTTCATACTCATTTTAGACACATGGACTCCAGAAACTTCCAAATTAATAATATCAAATTAATGTACTTCTTAAGAGTAACTGCTGTTTGAAAAAGTTCTTTGTTACTGCTGCAATCTAAGAAAGTGTGCATCTGTGGAACTTTAGGCACCCAGGAGTCCCACTCAAAGCAGTGGTATTAAGTCATACTAAGAAAGACCCTGGTGCCTTAAATTCATAGGCTTTAGCAATTTTATCTATATTCCCCACAAATGTTGTTTCAAAATTCTGCAAACTCATGTTTTCACAATTCCACCAGTCCCCATCAGCAAAATATTGAAAAGTGTATTATGTTCATCTATGATGTTCTTATTAAGTATCATCTGTAAATCTACCCAAATTACTAGGCAACATTTCAAAATTCAGTAACTTCTTGCATAATAATAATAATAAACAAAGAAACAAGTCCTAGGAGGAAAAACAATGAACTTGAAAGGCTGATGATCTAAAATTGTTTCCACATATCCTGCATAATAAAATATATACTGAAAGATGCAAGAGGCCAATGCTTTTGAACATAATCAGAGAATTAGTCATCTTTGTAAAAGGAAGATCAGTTGACTCATGAGTGATCTACATAAAAATCAAGGCAGAATTGTTACATTCAAATGTTAGAAAGATTTTTATTATAAATTTTTCTTTTATTTTTTTCCTCATCCCCACTCCCCTTTCTCTTGCTCTCTCTCGTTTTCTTAACAAATCCTCTCAATCAGTGACCAGAGCTCTGAGACTGTCAATAAATTTTCAGCATTGGAAAAATTTTAATATTAAGGTTTTTTCCTACCTTAACACTCACAAGTAAAATTACTGAAATCCACAATTATGTTCTTAAGCATCAGTAATCCAGAGTCACAGGCCTGATGTAGGGAAGTATTGTTCATGAACCACTACACACCAATTTTACAACACTTTTGTAAAGTGTCAGCAGTTTATGTTAGGGAGACAGAAGCCATCTCTCCTGTGTGTTTCATGCACATGTCTGATGAATATCTTATTATCCCTGTGCTTATGTATAGTCCTCTTTGAGTTACTGTGGGTGATAGAAAACCCTGGTGCCTGTTAGTTCTGAAAACAAATCACTTCAAATTACACATTTCATCATCTTTCTAGCTAGCCTGAGATAATAACTGCAAAGAAATAAAGTCAAACCTTTGAGAGGGTAGACATCTTTAATTATTTAATTATTTATTTTTGAAGGGGAAAGGTGTGGGTACTAAGAATTGAACCCAGTGGCACTGTACCACTGAGCTACATCTCCAGTTCTATTTATGTATTTGTTTGTTTATTTGTTTATTTATTTATTTAAAATTTGGTACAAGATGTCACTAGGTTTCATAGGGCCTTGCTTAGTTGTTGAGGCTGGCCTCAAACTGGTGATCTTCCTCCCTCAGCCTCTTGAGCTGCTGGGATTATAGGCATGTGCCACTTCACCCAACAAGAAGATAAAAACCTTATGAACATGTTTCTTTATTTCCATCATTAACATTAAACTTTTGACCATCTATTTTTGTTTTTTGTTTTTTTTAGAATTTGAAATGTTAAATTGAAGGCCTTTAACAACGCTAAATAACATCATTGATGATAACATTCCCAGAAATCAAGAGTTGGTTGGTGAATAAAACAGAATATAGACACACAGACACACACATGCACACACATGTGTGTGTGCCCGTTTGTGTGTCCTAAATAAATGTTTACTTCACTAAAATTCAGAGGGCAGGGAAGACTTGTTTGACATTTCAAAAACAAATTTTGTTTCATGCCCAGTGATTTTCTAACTGAATCAAGTAAAAATCAATTTCCAAAAAGTATTTGAAGCATTTTAGTCAAAATAATCAAAGAATGTTTCAGAGATGTAGAAACATTAATTTGTACTCTTTATTAGCAATGATATTGTTAGGTCCATAGATTTTAACAAATATTTCTTAAAAGTTTTTAAGATACAAGTTCTTATAGATAAAAGATATTTCTGAAAATCTTGGTCCTATCCAGCTGTGGATAGCAGAGACCTTGTGATATACACATACAGTCAAACACAGCTGGTTCCACATTTGCAGTTTAACCAAATGAATGGAAAGCAAAGATTTTTTTTTAATTACATCTTTACTAACATGTACATGCTTTTATTTTCTCATTATTCTCTAAACAATATTGCATAATAACTATTTATATAGCAATTACAATATATTAGTTATCATGGGTCATCTAGAAATGGTTTAAAATATATAGGATAATATGTGAAGGTTCTATACAAATACAATATCATTTTACAATAAAGAACTTGAACATTCATAGATTTTCTATGAGGGGTTCCTGGATCAAATTCCCCACTGACACCAAGGGATGACTGCCTGTATTCTGGGCTGGAGACTGATGAACTAGGAGTAAGGACCCTTCCTTCCAGACCACACAGCTACCCCCTGGCTGTGGACCCAGAGCCTGGCCTTTCTGTTTCTAGTGTTGATGTGTCAGTACATTCCCTTTCCTGCTCCAAGGCAGGTGGGAGACCCCAACTTGTATAGTTTGAGAAGATGATTTAGAGCTTCAGCTACTCTCTGACCTTTTTTTTTTCCTTTTTCTTGGACACCTAGCTGAGGAGTCTCTCATGTTTAACTCATCATTGCTAGGAGGGACAACCCTGGTGCAGTTGCTTTTGCACCTTGGGGGACAGGTACTCAAATTAATGAGAGGTGCGACAAGACATCTTTACCATTGAAAAACAATGCAGGTGAGGACGCCTGCATGGTTACATTTAAGGGAGCATATCAGAGCGCAAATTGGGTCATCTCAGGAAATATAAAAGCTTTATTCCTCTGAGATTTGAAAGAAAAAAAATGTAATTACTTCTTCCACCAAGCATGATTCTTTTCAATACCCTTCATTTTTGTCCCCTGGAAATGAAAAGAGGTTTACATTAAAAAGGCATTTCCTCTGACTCTGTGTCCTTGAGCTGCACAAATGTAAACCATTCCCTCCCTCCTTCTTTTGAAGAAAGAGGGGGCTTCAATCTTTCCTCCTGAACACGGTCCATTTAAATAAGGAGATGGAGTCCCATCTTTTCGATCAGCCCCATTGTTTGACTTGTCAGTAATAACACTTGAGCTGAAATTGTACAGGCGTCCCACTAATTTAGTAATTATTGACATGGTGCTGAGCAGGAAATGATAGCAAACAGAAGGAACTGTTAAGGAGAAATGAAATAAAAGATGTTCATATCATTGTTGAATAATGGTTGAGATCATTTTGTGCTTTAAGTAGGCCCAAGACACCTTTTTCCATTTTCCCGACACATTTATAATTTATGCTTTGTAATAGTTCCAAATATTTTTAGGACACTGGACTTTGTTTGAGAATCTTACCGAACTGAATGAGAAGCACGAAGCACACACAGAGATGAGTGGGCGATGTGACCCGCTGCAGCTTCCCATTTAAGTGACAGTCCCTTTCTAGCCTGCTGCTCCTCCTCATGCCTTTTCCCCCTTTTTCTTTTTAAATTTGCATTTCTATTTATTGTCATCTCAGCTTTAGCTAAGGTCTCTGTTGCTAGGATAGGCCGCGCAATCCGTGCACTTAATGTGTAGATGGTGTTTTCATTTATTTATTTATTTTTAAATCTGGAAGCTTTGCTTAGTTATAAGAACGTCCCTAAAGTTGAAAAGGTGGATTGGCATTACTCATTTAAAGAAGGTTGCATATGTGTGCACTAATATAACTGTATTGGGCTGAAGGACTTGTGTGTGTATATTAATGTGCTTTTGTAACGATAGACTGGTCATAAAAATGTTAAGGCAGGAATATACAAATTTAGAAATTCTTCGCTGGAAAAATGTAAATGCTTATTTTGTGAAAAGGCGGTGCATCTGTTTATAATTCTGATGCTGGAGAATAAGAAAGACACCTTTTGTATGGGGTCACTATGTCATATGGCATTTATCGTTATGCAAAGATTATGTATTGAACCATGATTTGTTAATGTTAGCAAATAATTAACAAAACAAATGTGTTGAAACAAAAGTGCTATGTTACATTTTTGTAATGTATCTTGTAATCAAATCACCACAATTTTAAAAGGAATTGGAAATTTTCTCTTAAAACGCAGCAATATTAGCTTTGAAAGTGTTTCACCAAAAATGATGATCTATTCAAAAATATGCAAGACAAATAGGTATAGTATAGAAGATTGAAGAGAAATAAACCTTAATGTCTTAGAGGGCTGAGTTGGGGGAGATTATGATGAAAATGACAATAGTAATGTTCATCATCAGTAAGGGAGCAATTAGATGTGCTGATCACTCCATGTGCCAGGTGCCCTCTATAGCATTTTGCATGGAGAAACTTATTTATTTCTCCTAAGAAATTATATTATTCACATCTTACCAAGGTGTAAACTTGAGCTCAGATAGGAGATGCACAATTTTGCTCCAGGTCATTTATGATTATGTTTTTCTAATTTTGAGCTCTCTACCTTGTGTGTATGTGATTGTGTGTGTGTGTGTGTGTGTGTGTGTGTGTATGTGTGTGTGATGCTGGGACTGTAATCCACAGCCTTATGCATGCCAGGAAAGTGCTGAACTATACCCCAGCATGCCCTTGCTTTCATTTGTCCCTACTAAGTAAGAATTTTCTCAGCTCAATTTGTGCTCTAGTTGTGGTTAGAACACTCTTAATAAATACAGGGCACTCTATTAATAACTCCAAAATCCAGTTAGTTAGTGCCACTCAAGCTAGCCCATTTCCACTTTTTTCCAAGCAATGTATTATATATTGTAAGAAAGCTGAATAAAAATTGTTAGATGTCATTGCATGCATATCCACCTACATATTTTTTTTTAGTTCATCCTATAGGTAGAGGCAGTTATATCATTTTCTTACTGTACATGGTTGAATCTCAAGATATGTGATTTTACCTGAAAGTATACTAAAATTGATGAAAAATGAGCCAAAATATATTACAATATGAACAATTACTGACTTATGAAATAAGTAAGTGGCTTAAGAGGTCAGAATATTGACTATTGATGAATAACAAGTCAAATTCCTTCCAGCAATTCCAGGGTCAACATCCTACTGGTCTCATTAATCCATGGGTTCCAAACTATTTGTAGTAGGGGAAAAACTATCACAGTTCATGTATTTCAGTAGAAATGACTCAGTGGAAGTCTGAAAATTATGAACAATTTAAGGGCAAATAAAAACTGATTTTCAAATTATATCAAGAACTCAATAATTTAAAAGGAGGAGGCTATTAAGAAAACTCAGTTATCCATTTGAAATACATTCTCTTGTTAAGTGGTGCTCAATATCCATACTATTTCTTGTTAAAAAAAATCTTTGATATTCCTGTAATCATTAAAGATGTATCTGATCTCCCTGTTTAATCATGTTTTAAGAGCTCTTTCTATCCTTCTGTCTCTCAGTTTTGAGGGAAAATTAACTAGAATAACATCTTAGTAGTTGATTTCAACCAGTAATAGCTCTGTTTCAATGTGAATTTCATAGTATTTTGTACATATTGCATATGTCTGTGGACAATGGTCACACACAAATAATTATGTATAGATGCCATATTTTATGTGACACATCTTTGTTCCTCTAGCATGAGTATTGTACCTGGCTCCCAAAGGACTGTCCCTCCCTGGCAACTCCTGAAGGATAAAGGTCACAGTGGATAAATGAGTCAATAAAAGAACATGTTCATTTGGAATATTGAATTGAACTGTTATTAGGAATGGGAAAGTATTTGAAAATGATAGCAGTAATGGTCAATAAATTATTGTGGGACATGCAAGTTTAACTGAGAATCCAAAAAGAGTAGATGCATTTTTGTAGCTTTGGCATAACAGCTTTGACTTCACACCTTTAGAACTCTGAAAGACTGGCCTGTGCTGGAAGATCAGAACAGGAGTAGAAAGCAGTTTTCCTCTGCTGCTGCTGCATCCCTATTTGGGAGCCATTGCTGGGTCCCTTATCCTCTGCCATGTGAGGACCAGCAACTGTGACAAGCCCAGAGTGACTAGAGTTGACCGGCCCAGGTGTGGATAAGCAACAGTAGCTGATTTGTCAGCTGGTCAGAAGCATACTACCTGCCAAGTCAAGAATAAGACTCCATGCTTGTCAATTAGATTGTGGCAGTGAGAAATAGGTGTGCTGGAACAATAATGGCAGGTGGCAGAAAGAGGAACTGTGTTATGAAGTTCAGGATTATGTGCATTAGCCCATTTTTGACAAGATGCAATAACTGATGAAAACTTGTAATGTCTCAAGCACAAGAGAAATTTATTTTCACTCATGTAATTAGTCTATGTTAGATGATGCTAATCAGTGGGGGTTTTCCTTTAGCAGTGGTTCAGAGACCCAGAGCTTTGCCTTTGTAGCTCTCCTGTCCCCTATGTATTTTGGTCTTTGTGACTTGGCCATCCTCTAGAGAAAGACCATGCATGATGGACATGTGCTTCTTAAAAGCTTGGACTTTGTTGCTTCTCTTTAGATTCTGTGATGACAACAAATGTTGTGACTGCCCTTAACTGCAAAGGATTCGGGGGAACTGGTAAAGCTGCCTATGTGGAAATATGAGGAAATGGGGTTTTGGCAACCCACTATAAACATAAGCCTATAGCTATGTGCTGGTGGAAGCTATAAGCAGAAACAAAGAAATGGCTGGGTTGTTCGGGTGAGGAGAAAAACAGAAACAAAAGTCCCAAAAGAGAGAGACTATGAAACTGCCTTGATTTCATTCCCTCCATTGTTCCTTTCCTGACATCCTCACAATATTCCTGGTATAACCTTGCTATATACCACCCTTTGATTGAGTTAGCTTGAGTAGGTGTTGGTTAAACATTTGCAAGTCTATTAATGTAATCTGCATTATTCCTGAATGTTCAAACTGGAATTACAAAATTCAGATTGGGATGCTACTGAAACATAAATTCTTCGCCGGTCCTCTCAGCAGAATGCAGTAAAATGAAAGTGTAGTTTTCAACTTATGTTTATTTTTCCTTAATATCAATTGTCTTTTTCCTTAAAATTAGGATTTCCCAACAATCACTTCATTTAAAATCTCTGTAAGTTACAGAAACGTTAGCAGCTTACTCTGTCAACTTACTGGCCAATGAAGTAGCACTAGCACATGAGTGTGAGTTTAATTTAACTAAAACTAGCAAGGGAAAGCTGCATGCTGAAACACTTCCCTCTTTCCCTTGCACTGGAGGGAAGCATTTCCACTCAAAGAACAGCCTTATTGCATCTCCTCCAGACAATGTGAGCAGCAGCGTAGAGGACTCAGTCACACTTTCCCCTGAGGCTGGCAACAATTAAAAACTAGCTGCCATAAGAAAGTATTTACAGATCTTTACAACAAATACAAATTGGCCCTTTTTGTTGAGATAGGCAAGGCACGCCACATACCTTGGGACTCAAAGATCACTGTCCCCCTCAATGTCTAATACCCTTTAAATGAGTTAGGCTGGTAAAGCTGTAATGCCTTCAATGCCACTTAAGTCGCTTTCACTCTACATAGCCTTTATTTTTTCCTTCGAGCCACCTCCAGTCAGCTAGGCCTCTGGATCTGTTTGGTTGATCTTGGGGCATACACAGTGTTTGGAAAGGGGCACCATAATTTAAGGCAAAGGCCTCAGAGAAATGAAACACCACATAATCCCATTTGCAAGACTCCTCAGTTTCCCTCTCTCTGTGGAACCTGTTCCCCTCACCTTTCCCAGCACTGCATCAGACACCTAGAAATGTTTTCATGCAAATTATTTTCTTTTTTCTATATCTGTTTTCTAATCAATCTGATATTTCAAGGCAACACATAGGAAATGGCTGTTATTGAACTGGGAACAAAAGATGCAGTGGAGAAGCATATTAAAATGTTCAGAAAAATCCTAAACTGAAATCTGTTTACTAAGCCACCAGCTGTCACTTCCTCTCCTGGCTGCTACACACTACCTATGTAGAACTGTGGCCCAGCACTCATTGCCCTAACTCTATGATATATCTGCTCTAATTTTTTTAAAGTCCCATCTAAACATTCTATAGAACTAAACTCAGTATTCTCCCACTTAAATCAATTTTAAAATGGACGGTTACAAGGAGTGGCATGAACACAATCTACCCAATAAGAAGTCAAAGAATTAAACTAAATATTCAAATTTGCCATTTAGTTGACTACCAAAGGAATCTTATGTAGAACTGAGAATGTTGACTTAAGCACTTACTGTTCAGCCATGAATATAAAATAACTAAAATACAAGATTTGGGGTTATAAATTTGTTCCAAATTGTAAGGTGCTATTTTTGGCTTATAGAATTAATTATTCCCTAATCTTAATACTATATTAAAGTTGAGATTTTTTCAGGAGGAAAAATATCTTTGTAGAAAACCATGACCTATCCCATGTCCTCACAACCCCACAGACCAACTCCTCCCTCCACTTCAGTGTTGGAGACATCTGACACCCTTTTCAGCATGTCCAGGACAGGAGCCAAGGAATAAATGGATCATACAGATCAGGCACTCTTTTTGCCCCTGACTCACTGCCTGGAAGCCAATGTGCTTTATAAATTCCTGTGCCTGGCTGTGAGGGTTAGGAGTAGAGCAGGAATGAGGGATGCTGATGAGCAAGCCGTACTCAGAGTGGATGTATAGGTCTCCATCTCCAAAGTGCCCGCCTTGCTCCTTCCACTACCACTTGGTTCTATCTATTCAATCTGCATGTGATTCTTATTAAAATCCCGTTTTCTTAACAAGCAGGGTTTCAGCATAGAGAATAGGATATCTGACCTTTGGAACCCTTGAGCCTTTACTGCTAGATAGATTCACCAAATCAATTACTAGCAAAAAGGCCTTATTGGCAAAGTAGAGAAATGTGCAAACTTCATGCAGCATTAATCAAACCTGGAACGTTATTTTTAAGGTGTCACGAAATCTACATTGACTGACTGGTCCTTTTAATCTTAATTTTGAACAGTTGCTACTCCAATTAAATTCTACCACCTAGCATTTTCAAACAGCTCCTGGTTGTTTCCACAAACTCCGTTAATGGACAGCTGTTTCTGACAGCTCCCCTGATTTGCCAGTGTTGTGTCTGCTGCCAGAGCAGGAGGCCCCGTTCTGTATTCTGCTGCTGGCACCGGGGGATATGCAAATGAACACATGAATCAGTTGTCACCACCACAGACACTGTGCAGGGAGATGATCAGAATGTGTGGGGAGCGTAGTTGGCTGCAAGTGAGGAGGGAAGAGTGGGGAAAGAAGCTTCGATTTCTTGAAGTGAGTTTTCTTTTCTTTTCTCTTCCTTTCTTCAAGTGTCTTCAGTTTATTTTCACTTTGTGGCATTCATTAGATTTCAGTTCAAGAAAGTGCAATCTGTTCCTCAACAATCACCAACAGAAACCCAAAAGTTTGGGAATGAGAGAAATCCTTCAGATACACACTGTTAGAACTTGTGTAGCACAATCAGAATATTATATACACTTTCATTTTTCAAATATTTTCTCTTCCAAGAGTGGGAACAGGGGATAAAACAAAACTTTCATTTTTTATAAAGATGTTTCTCAAGAAAATTTTGCTTAGGTTCCGAGGCCTGGTTGTTAAGTGTTCTGAATTATTTATAATAAAGAATTTTGAGTTGCTCCACCAGCTAGGTCAAATGCTCATACACAAGGTGTGAAGAAGTCAAATAAAGAACAGAGTAAGTGAGGGCAGCTGTCCTATTCCTGAGACCTGCCTGATACACTAAATATTGGAGAAATGTTTTTGACATTGCTTTATTGGGGATCCAGTCAAGGAAACAATAACATTGTGAGTGACATAGAATGTGGTAATCATTATAGAGATTGAATCTCCGATACATGTGGCATCTGGCAGTGAAACTGGAGTCACTGTGGGTCAACAGGACCATTGCTGGGAAGAAAAGCTGGATGTAAAATAGAGAGATCACCCTTTTATTTATTATTTAAGTTGAAATCCACAAAGAAACCACTGAAACCCAGGAGGACAAATGGGAACCCATGAGTAAAATTCTGGCCTGTTTCTACCTCTCTCTGACTGCAAACTTGATGGCACAGGTGATCTGCAGAAGGGGCTGACACCCTTGGCCACATATCTATACATGAACTTGGCCTAAGTCTTGAAGAGACTGTAGGAAAATAGACAGTGGGAGCTGGAAAAGTGGAGGCTCAGCTGCTTCCTCACACCATCAAAGACAGCCAGCAGGTCAGTGACAATATGAGTGCAGTACAGGGACCAGGAGCCCCATTCCAACTTTCTGAGCATAATGACTACTGATTCACTTCACTCTCCCAATCTTGCATAATTTTTCTGCAGCGAAATTTAACTCAAACCGTAAGAGAAAGATAATTCCTGGAACTGTATATTTCCAACTCTGCTACTTGACTCTTAAAAAGCACCACAAATAATAATAAAAAAAAGCACCACAGCTTTATGTCCATTTCCACTGTGTTGAGAAGCCATTTTTATGTACTTTTCAATGGATTCTGCACATCAATGTTAGTAACAGACACATTGCTTTAACGATGGGGAAGGAGACAGAAGAGTCAGAGTTAGTGAAGGAGACAAGTGGTTAAATTGTGAAAGGATCGGAGTGAATGACAGAAATTGTGCCACATCCAGGCACAATGTTGCACACCTGTAATCCAGCAGCTCTAGAGGCTGAGATAGGAGGAAACCAGCCTCAGCCACTCAGCGAGACATTGTCTCTAAAGAAAATACAAAAACAGCTGAAGATGTTGCTCAGTGGGTAAGTGCCCCTGAGTTCAATTCCAAGTACTGGAAAAAAATAAAGTACCACATTCAGGGATCAGGAAGCAAATCAATGTTACATACTGATTTTATTCAAATAATCTTAGAAATTCTATGTTATGGAGAAGTCTATCCAGGGCCAGCTTCAGCACAGGTACAAACAATAAGAAAGATAAATGTTGTGATCTTAAGTTCACCTGGCCAATACATATTATCAGGGACTCTATTTATCTTCAATTTAAAAAGAAAGTGAGGAGCTATCTTCACTCTCATGTTTATAGCAGCTTATTCAAAACAGCCAAAATATGTAGTCCATATAAGTATCCATCAGCAGATGAATGGATAAAGGAGAGGCAGTGTAAAGACACAATGAAATACTCTTCCCTCAAAAAAAGAGTGAAATCTTGTCATGTGTGACAACATGAATAAAACTGGAAAACACTTTGTGAAACGACACAAACCAGGCACAGTAGACAAATATAATGCAGTCTCACATATATGTGGAATCTAAAAGTTGATCTCACAGAAAAAGTATGAGAATAGAATAGTTATTACTAGGGATCAGAGGAAGGAGAGAATGAAATGTGAGTCAAAGATAGATAATTACAGCTAGATAGGAGGAATAAATTTCAAGATATCTAAGGTGCCAAGGTGAACACACTCAATGATAATGTATTGTATTCTTGAAAAATGTAGAAAGCAGATATTCAGTGCTCTTACCACAGATTATAACTATGTGAGGTGATCGATGGTTAATTAGTCATGTGTGATCATTCCATAGTGTATGTACTTCCAAAGATGTTGTACACAATGAAAGCATATGATGTTATCTGTCAATTTTGAATAAATAAACAGAAGATAGAAATTAGTTCAGACTCCACTTCTAATTTGATTTCACATTGGTATTCACTGGTTGATTAAAAAATGCAAAAGTTTCAAGAATGTTTTGATGTGGGAGAAAACATACATAATTCAACAATAGAACAAGTCAGAAGAAATCCTGTCTTCATCAGTTAATTCAAAATATTTGTAGGTCTTATATTGTTTTTATTATCAGAAAGATGATAACAGTTTCCCTTCAATGTAAAATAGGCTTAGAGTTAATAGCAGTTAATTTAAACTTATGGTTTGGGATTAAAATACTCAAATTCAAAATTATTTAATTGTACAATTGAAGAGGGTAATTAAACCTTATGGATTTCTAGAAAAACACATACATACAGACCACACAAATATACACATGTACAGAAACATACTGCCAAGATGGGATCATAAATATACCCCAATGATTCATGTGTTAAAGGTTTGATCCCTAGCCTATAGTGCTACTGGGAGGAGGCAGAGCCTTCATAAGATGGAACTTAGTGGGAGGAAGTTAGCTTATTGAGGTTTTTACCCTGGAAGAGGATATTGGGACCCTAGTCCCTTCCTTTATTTTGATTTGTTTGCTGGCTGCCACGAAGTGAATAGCTTCCTCTGCCATGTGCTCCTGCCATAATTTACTGCCTTGTCACAGGCTCCGAAGCAACAGGGCCAAGCCAAAGTAAACTTTTTCTCGTATTCAGGTGGTTATCTCAGTTATTTTGTTACACTATCAGAAAGCACAGTAATACATATATACATATATATATATATATATATATATATATATATATGTAGAGAGAGAGAGAGAGAAACTATTGCAAGCAATTTCTTTCTGCTAAAACAAATAATCCTCTACTTTCACCTCCAATAGATTTGTGGCTTCTGAATTATACCTACTTATTTACAGATACTTCTTCATACTTATAGATACACACACATACATATATATGCATGAATCATTTCTTTATGTTGTATTAATTCTCCTGCAATTATATTTAATACCTCCCCATATAAACAATAATAGAAAAAGTTCATTCTTTACATTACATTCCACTTTATTTCTTTACTATTATCAATTTGGCCATTCCTTTATTGATGAGCATTATGAGCAGGTTATTTCCCTACTTCTCTTTCTTAAAACAAACAGAACTGGAAGTGTGATTCAAGTGTTAAAACTTTTTCTCTGCTTAGCACATGTAAGGTCCTGAATTTGATCCTCATCAACGCACACACAGTCACACACACACACACACACACACACACACACACACAAATACTAAAAAAAACTTAATAAAAAAAACAATATTATCTTCTGCCAAGTGTGGTGGTGCATGCCTGTAATCTCAGCAACTCAGTTTGAGGCAGGAGGATCTCAAGTTCAGGGTCAGCTGGGGCAATTTAGCAACATAATATCCACAATCAAAAATAAAAAGGACTAGAGATGTAGCCCAGTGGTAATACACCAAGGTTCCATCCCCAGACCTACAAAAATTATGTATATTTCTCCTAAAACCTAGTGCTATATCTTATTTCTACTTTGGTCTTTCAAAACTTATGCAATAGATCCAGAGTATGACTAAGAAACTGTGACCTTTCTCTCACCAGAAGACCAAAGAGAATATGAAGTTGCATACTTCTCTCATGACACAAATGTTTGTTTTATATGTTTCTTTCTCATGCAGAGCAAGAAGATAAGCAAATGTGAGGACTTGCCATCTTTGTCTTGACTCATCTGAGCCCACTGCACCTGAAGAAGCCAAAGATTTCTTTCTACAGCTCTATATGTTATTGTCAAAACAGATTTCCCAGGTTCAAAAATATTTTAGAAATTTTGTTCATGTCCATAATAGAGTTTTCAGAAACAGCCAGTTAGGTAAATTGTTTGATGTGGTTAATTAATATAATTCTACAATAAAGAATGCTAAATTGGCTACCCCTTGGTTTTTAAGAAATGTTATTCTATATTTATCATGTCTGGATTCTTGGTATTAACACGTGTTTGTGCTAAAGGATCCATCGCTCTTGGCCTGAATACTCCATTCCTGAGAAACACCTAACAGAACAAGGTGAAAGCAGACATTTTGCAGCTTCTATCTACCTATTCACTCTCTGAAGAGATCATGCAGGTCACTCTGTCTTTAATCAATTAGCAATCAATGCTAGTGGCAATATCATTTGTTCCTCATCAGCAAGTCTCCCTTCAATGTTAGCAAATAATTGTGTTCTGGTCAGGCCCCTCCTAAGGGGATGGAGGCGTCACACAGGTTGTTTAGAGTAGTACATTCCACCAGCCCATCTGTTCTGCCTGGGATACCGGGCAACAAACGTCAAGTGCATTCTGTTACTGAGGGCCACATTTCATGAGAAGTTGCTTATAATTGAAACTAATGGACTCTTAAATATGAATTTTGCATGGGAGCCATGCAAATTCAGGCAAATGCCTATGGACTCTTGTAAAATCAAGCATCTCAAGTCACAAAATTGCAATTTTGATTCAAGTGATATTCTCCTTATCCTGATATTACTTTTTCATAACCCCTTGTAATTCTGCAATAACAGCCTGCATCAAGTCAATGTTGATATTGCATGTGCTGCTCTGAACTGTAAGCTACTTCTTTATCATGTATATCCTAGACGATGACAAAGGAAGGGATGGAGGGAAGAAAGAGAAGCGAAAAAAAGGAAAGAAGGTACTCTCGAGACAGTATGCTTTGGCAAGTTAGAACTTGGATAAAATCAAACACATGATCATATATGTGTGTGCTTATAAATGTACCACCCTACCAATGTGCAAGCTACAAATATTAGGCAGCCTGTGTCAAACGCAATGGTTTAACTCAGGTATGACAGATATGACTTTACATAGGCATGAGTCAGGGGACTAAATAATTTGTGGTATTTAAAAATACTGGCATTTCATCAGCCTGCTTGGTGTCTTGTCGAAGGGAACTAATGGGCATGACTGTTCTTTGGCAAGAAGCTTCAGATTTGTCCAACTCAAGAGGCCATCTCCTTCATCCAGCAACAACTGGGAGCCTACATCCTATTAGTTCTCAGTAAGTATTAACAAAAATTCTTAGGTCAACAGAGTTTCAGAACTACTTTTATGTAGCATATACTTTCTGCCACTGTTTTTAACAATATATGACATTAACAATAAAAAATAAAAGAGTAGAAGCATTAAACATGTATATCATGTTAAAGTATTTTAGGCCACGTGTATTAGCACAGGCCTGTAATCCCAGTGGCTTGGGGGTTGGGACAGGAGAATCATGAGTTCAAAGCCAGCCTCAGCAATAGTGAGGCGCTAAGTAACTCAGTGAGATCCTGTCTCTAAATAAAATACAAAATAGGGCTGGGGATATGGCTCAGTAGTCAAGTACCCCTGAGTTCAATTTCTGGTACCCCCCCCCCAAAAAAGTAAAGTGGATGAAAAGTGGCTGGATGGCAACATAGACAGCCAAGACTACACAGACAATTGAGAGAGAGTGCCACTGGATGAGAAGAGACAGTCACAAGGACAAGTGTTCTGTGTCATCATTGCCTGAATTTAATGACATTTTATTATCCTAGCTTATTCTTCTGAGACTTAGTTGCTTTGATCAGATCATTTAGCATTTCATTTTTTAAATTTCCTTTAAATATTAATATAAGGAAAGACTCAAGAATGACTTTACCTTTCCATATCCATCTATCACAGGATGATATATAGAAGTCACTCCAAAATGTGAGACTATTTTTGAATAAATATTATTGGTTAATTTGTATGAATTGGCATTTGCAAAGCATTGTTAGAAAACATTCTCATTGATAATATCTAGTTATTCCCATGGTTAAACTGAAGTACATGTTGCATGTTGCTTTAACGTTATAAATTTGTTTTACATTACTAATTACTTTGTTACAAGCACACCTGATTTCCTAATGGTTTTGGAGGACCTCTTATGATAATGTACCCCTTCATGATGTTAAACAAGTCTATGCAACACTTCTATGCCATTTGCGGAGTTGAGGAAGGGAAAGGCAGAATTATGCACTCTTTTTATTCCATCCGATATAACATGTGATGTTGTTTTTACTTTCTTCAAAGAGAATTTGGAAAGATCCTAAGAACTTGATAAATGGCATATGTAAAGAAAACTTTTGTATTTTCCATATCTTGATGGCAAAGATTCAGAAAAATACTGTGGACGAATTCTATTCTTTGTAAGATATAAAACAAAGCACAGCAATAAGCTCCAGTCTCATTGCTGGTCTATGAACACCTTTAAACCACAAAGAAACACTTGAACCAGGAAACATCTTGAGGGAAACAGAGAGACTGTAGGGGCAGGCCAACAGATCTGATTAAAAAATGGTGCCATCTCTTAATACCTCCAAATTTTAGGCAGTTGATTGAGTCCTCTAGAACTTATTTTTCCATCATGAAAACAGGCATAATCATACTTTCCTATTGGCCTTTTAGGAAGATCAAATGAAATATTTTATAGGAACTAATTAGTGGCACAATCATCAGGTGTATTCTATCATAAATGATACCTCTTTATTTATAAATATATCAAATATTCAAATCAAAATGAAGCTGGATGAATGAAGTTGGACATTTAATGAATAATGTCATGTTTAATCAGTGTGTGTCAAATGTGGAGGTATCTAGTTATTGACAGAAACCCAAAGCAAAGGAATAACTGCTGATTTCTGATAAGTAAGGCAAACATCAAGAGAAAGAAAAACTTATTAAAGCATTTCTTATTCTACTTGGCTATTCATTAAACTAAAGAATGAGAAGAAATAAAACCCTTCATCTGAAGCATTATTATCATTATTATTCTCATTTACAGGTAAGATGCCTGAAGTTTTATTAAGCTGCCTCAAAACACAGAGAAAGCAGCAAAACTGATTGCTATCTCACAATGAGCATTTTTGTCTCCTTGTTTTATAGATGAGAAGACTGAGGCCCAGAGCAGGTAAATAGAGAGGGGAAGGAGAAGGTTGGCCATGGAGTCAGATAACCCTGCAATTTAAATTCCATCTCTGCCCTTCACTGGTAGTGTAAGTTCTGACCAAAAAAATTAACCTCTATAAATCTCCGTAGATTCTAAACAATATGTTTTTAATTGACTTCTTTAGCAGTTCCTAAAATATATCCTTTTGGAACACTTGTTCTATCAGATGTTTAAAAGTGTTGAATAAAAAAAAATGTTTCAGTGGTCCAATAAGTCTCAGACATGCTGGTTTTAAGACAAAGTTTAAAAAATCCCTGTATTTCACATTCCTCAGAGCCTCTAAAATGCTAATTGCATCAAAATCTCCAAAGGAATAGAGAACAGATAGGAAGAAGTGTTTCATGGAAAATAACATGAAAAGTCTAGTTCTTTGTGTTGTGTATCATTGTGTTGTATCTTCATGCTTTTTAAAAAGATCCATGTATGAGGGCCAATGTAGCATTATCGGTATGTGATGGAAACTTTAAAAGTTGGAGCCTAGTGGGAGGTGTTCTGGTCCTTGAGGGCGTGCCCTTGGAAGGGATGGTGGTACTATATCCCTATGACTTTCTTTGTTTTTGATTATCCTTTTATATTTTTCTTTGCATCCTGGTGATGAGGTGATCACCTTGCTCAACTACACACTCCTTGCCAAAACGTGCTGCTGTGCCACAGGTCCAGAAGCATGGATCATGGACTGAAAGCTTCAGAATTGTGAGCCAAAATACACGTTTTATTTCTCTTTATAAGTTAGTCGTATCAAGTATTGGTTATAGTACCAGAAAGCATCTAATACAGTTATTTAAACATCCTGTCATTTTTTTTTCATTTATAACCACTACATAGATCAAATTACATAACATTCTACCCTGAGAAGTTTCCCCCTGCCCCTTTCCAGTCATCCTCTCCTGTGAAACTACTATTCTGACAACCATCACCTTTGAATAGTTTTGCCTATTCAAGAATTTAGGTAAAGAAAATCACCGTGCCTGATTTCTTTAGCTTCGTATTTGTTTCATTGCTATTGTTAATGATTTTGATATTTTAAACACTTCATTTAGAGGCATAGTTGGCATACAACAGACTACACTCATGGGAAGCATGGCATTTTATGTTTTGACAAATGTATGCACCCATGAGAGGATTGCCACTTTCAAGACAGTAAACTTTCTATCAGCCAAGAGTTCTCTTTTGCACTGTTGGGAATCCCTCCCACCTGCCAGCCTCTCACACTCTTCCTGAACAACTGATGATTTGCACTTTACCACTAAAGATTGTTTTTCATTTTATCAACATTTATATAAATTTAATGATATAATATGTACTCTTTTGTCTGATTTCTTGCACTCAACAAAATTATGTAAAGATTTATTCATACTATTGCATGCATTCTTAGGTTATTCTTCTATGATTTGTTTATCAGTTCACCTGTTAATGGATATTTGGGGTGTTTCCACTTATAAAAACATTCATGTACAAGTTCAAGAATGGACATCAGCTTTTAATACTCTTGAGTAGTATTTAAGAGAGGAATGAATGAACCATATGCAATCACATGGTAGGCATGTGATTTAATTTTATAAAACAATGCCAATATGCTTTTTAAAGTGCTTGTCTGAGCTTGGGATATAGCTCAATGGTATAGCACTTGCCCAGTATGTGCTAAGCCATAGGTTCAATACTCAGTACCACACACACTAAATAAATGAATAGTGTGGGTCAGTTTACATTTCCACCAGCAATTAATGAGAATTCCAGTATTTCCACATCCTCTCCAAGACTTAGAATGCTCAGTGTTCAGTCTTTTTTGTTTCAGTCATTCTAACAGATGTATGGTAGCATCCCTTTATTGGTTCAGTTTGCATTCTCCTAATTACTGATGATGGGGGCCATCTTTTCATACATCTATTGGCCAGAAATAATCTGGTAAAGTGCAGATATAATCTGGTATGGTGTCTTTCAAATTTTCTCCCCAAAATTGTTTTGCATTATTTCTTATTCTTGAGTTTTGAGAATTTTGCATATAGTTTCTGGATACGAGTCATTTATGAGATATATAATTGGAGATCATTTTCTTCCAGTTTGTAGCCTGTCTTTTTTTTATAAATTCTTAATAGTATATTTTGAGGAGCAGAAGCTTTGAATCCTAATGAGCTCCATTTTACAAATTTTTGTTATAAATCATGCTTTTGATATCATACCTAAGGAATTTTTGCCCCACTCAAAGCCATAAAAATTATCCTTTCTTATTTTTTTCAGAAAGTTCATGATTTTGAATTGTACATTTAGATCTATTACCTATTTTGAGTTGTTTTTACATAGTATAAGTTATTCATATAATTTCATTTTTTGTTTATGGAAATCCAAATGTCCTAGTATCATTTATTTAAAAGATTATTCTTTTTACATTATATTGTCTATTCATCTTTGTCAAAAATCACTTGTCCGTGTATTTGAGTGATTATTTCTAGATTCTATTTTTTGTCATTGATTTATTTGTTTATCCTTACAATAGTCACATTGTTTAAGTTATAGTAACTTTATATATTTTAAAGTCAGGTGCTATTAGTTCTCCAAATTTATTTTTAAATTTGCTTTGGTTCTTCTACTTGTTTGAATTTCTATGTGATTTTAGAATTATCTGACCAAGACCTACAAAAATCCTTGAGATGTTGAATGGGATTATGTTAAATGTACAGACCTCTTTAGGAAAAATCAACATTTTGAAAATATTAAGTCTTTTGACATATATTCAAAGTATATCTCTCCATTTCCTCATGCCTTTTATCTTAGCTGTATTTTTAATTGTATTTGTTTTGCATATGTTTATCATATGTATACATTAGTATTGCATATTTAATGTTGTTTATCATATAGTTTTTATTTTTAATTTCCTCTTTTTCTTGATAATACATAGAAAAATAATTAATTTCTGGCCATTAGTCTTGTTAAACTCACTTGCTAATCCATTATGTTCTATTGCATTTTATATATGGTTAATATTTTCTCCTGCAAATAAAGATAAGTTTATTTATACTTTTTATCTGGAAAAAATAGAATCATTGTTATACACAACTACATGAATCAGTCTCAAAATAGTTGTGCTAAATGAGAAAAGCCAGAACAACAATAAGAGTGTATTAATTTCACTTATATAAAATACAAGAAAATGTAAACTTCTCCATAGTGACAGAAATCAGATCATTAGTTAGTTGTTTGTGACCAAAAAGTGAATGTTCAGGAAGGGACAGAAAAGAGGAATTATGAAGGACAGATGGAAACTCTGGACGACAATACTTATGTTCACTACAGGGCTGGCTTCCCCAGGGCATACATAAAGCCAAACTTACCAAATTTGCACTATTGATCATGTGCAATTTATTATGTGCTAATTAGACCCTTTTTATAAAAAATGGGAGAGAAAAGTTCATTGGTCCAGAGAAGGTCTACTTTCTTCCCTCCAGGCAGTTGGGAATATTACCAGTATGGGTCCACTATCCTTTAACATAAATTTCTAATTTGGTATGAATAGATCATAGAAAAAATGGAATTGAGCTTTAAATATATAAGCTTTAAAATTACTGTGCATAAATACTCAAGACATGTTCTTCAGTTCACCACCCTACCCTGACACAGAATGCAAGTAGACAAATGCCAGACTTCATGCTCCTAGCTGTAAGATGCTTCTTTCCCTGCTTCCTCTGCCTACTTCCACCCTCATTTCTGAGACCCTGGCTTTGCAAAGCCAAGGAATTCTGTTTTTCCTGAGAAGATTACTATTGAATGTGGTGCTCAGTGACTGAAACTCTTCTTTACAACAAAGCATTTATTTTTGTCATTTCTTTGTTTTGTTTCTTTCTCTTACATTTTATTGGAAAATAATAAGCTAAGATAGCAGAAATATCTGAGCACCTATTCTAACCTTTTAAATAAAAATGTCATTTGGGGTACAGAGAACTAATGGAAGAAGAAAAAAATAGCACAACTTCATTAAAGCAAATAACTAGGGAGTAAAGAAAGTAGAAATACATGGTTCATACAGATTTTGTGCTTATTTTTTAGATACTATTTGCAAAGGTCATTGCATCTTTGATGCTAAAATACTTTTTGCTCTCTGGAAATTCACATATTAAAATGTTTTCATTTCAAACAATGCTTTCTTTTCTATGTATTATTTCTTAAAAATGAAAAAGCTTCATAGGAAATGCAAAAGATTAAAGAAGCTCATACAAAGATGTATCAACATCTTCATAAATAGACAACTTCAATTTTAACTCATAAGAATTGGTTTTGTTGTCCCCAAAATATTTGAATAATATATGAATATTAAAATGTAAGTTTTGGTCAAGACCAATAAAAATTGGCAGTATTACACGATCAACGAATACTTTCCCAATTAACAAAGGAAGAGCAATTGTATTAAACAAAACAGAAACACCTGATATTGGAATGAATATCTATGTGAATTATTCAGCCTTTATAAGATTCAGTGAAGATTCATTTGTGTCTTCATTTTTCCTGTTGCTGGGAACTGGAGACAAACATGTAAAAGAAGCTGTCCTTAACCTGCTGGATGTTGTTCAAGGCCATACTGAACGACAGCTCATATCTTCTGTTCCTGACTTCTTACCCTTCTTTGCTTCCCTTGGTTCTTTTAAGCTTTATACTTTTGCTGTCTATACATTTTTGTCCTTAAACACCTTCATATTTCTACTCTTGATATCATAATGTGTATTTCTTTCTGGTAACTTATAACAAAGACATGGTTTTGTATTGATCCATCAGAAAAATTGGCAACCAAATATTTAGACTAAGATTCACTGACTCTTTAAAGTAGGGCAAAATTCTCTAAAGAGTGTCACAGAATAGTTCCTCAAGTGACACAGAAAGGTACCACTCTTTATGGGCTCTTTATGTTTATATTATCTGTATATCTGTACTAACTTATTCTTTCTAGGCCTTCTTCTTCAGTTGCTTTCATGGTAGTACTTTTTTCATGCAATTTTATTTTTAAACTCTGTGAATAAATCATCTTCATTAAAAAGAAAAATTCAAATATAAAGACAGTACAAGCGGAGGATATGTTCACAAGATGAGACCTTCGGAAGGAGATGTAGAGCAGACATGAAGCAAACTATTTTGATTTACTCAAGAGACTATCATGGTAGAATTTAAAAAGGAGAACAGCCCTCTATTCAAAACTTGCTTTTTCCACATGTGAGGGCATTTGATGTGTCAACTTGACATTAAATGGAAGGAAGAAAAAACAAGGATGAAGGGAAGGCCAGCAGCTTTGAACTTGCCTATGGTTTCCAGGCTGCTTAGGAGCTCCTGATGATCTGCCTCAAGATTTTAAACTTGCTTATGCAGCCTCACAATCACAAAAGCTACTTTCTTGAAACTAATATCTATCTGTCTGTGTGTCTGTGTACCAATCAAACTTCCTTGGGGTTCAAGCATAGGGAATGCTTTTCACCTACTAAATGTTGGGTATTCTACAATATTTTTACCTGTGTTATCTTTTTCATTTTTAAATGAGATCCTGTATTTACAGATAGGCTTGAAGAAATTTCAAAGATTATAACCCTCACCAATCCTCAGGACATGTTTGTGGCAGACATAGTAGTTGAATCTACGTGGCACTGACTACAAAGTCCATAGTCTTTTTATTCTACACACCCAAAACCTTCAAAATTGAGAAAGTTAGGGACTTTCTGGTTTCCAAAGAGACACTAGGACCCTTTGACAAGGATAGATATTTTTTTTGCTCAGCTCTATCTTATTTATCAATCTCTTCACACATTATATATTTGCTCATCCTCTTAGCTGGTGTATGTGCTAATCACTATGTTCTTGTGCTAGATTTTTAGGGGAATGAAGCAAAAACAGAAAAGAAAATGATGATGCTCATGATGATGCTCTTTTTTTTCTATAACTTGTCTATTAGTGTTATCGTTTTATTTGAAATATTATCTATTTGGGAGGATGAATCTTAACCAACAGAATAACATTGATAACCATCCCAGGCTCTGAGTATCAAAAATATAAATTGGGTGACTACAATATAAGCACTTTATGACTATGAAAAATAGGTATATTTTTTATGCACTTACTCTGTGCCAGGCACTGAATTACTAAGCACTTCACAAGCATTTCCTGAAGCAGTCCTTACATGAACTCCAGGGGATATTTTCCATTATATCTTTGATTTAAAGATGAAGAAATGGAGATAGCAAAACATGCATGATCTCAGTTTGGAGGATTTCTGCAAAGTGATTAATAACAGGCCCCAAAGTTGGACCCAATGAATTGAGGGGAAAGGAGGAAGCAAAACATTCCAAGAAAGATTCATAGAAGCAAGGCATTTTCAAATCCTGGACTATCATTAATAAACTCAACACTTTGCCTGCTAACCTCGAAAATGTACTTATTTTTCTGGAAGAGTTAGGGATCATTTTGGGATTTCTTACTTCACCTAATATTTCTAAGATTTTTGTTTTATTGTGTATATCAACTTTTAAGACTACTGTAGTGAGGCACCACAACTAGATAGCTTAAACAATGGAAATTTGCTGTCTTATAGTTATGGAAGCTATATGTCCAAAATCAATATATCAGGATTACTTTCTTCTGAGAGCTATGAAAGAAAATATGTCTAGTAATTTCACTTAGCTTAGGTAGTTTGCTGGCAACCCTTGGCAACTTTTTCATGTAGAAGAAATTCGAACAATATCTCTGCCTTCATCCTCATGTGGGATTTTCCCTGTATATGTGTCTGTGTCCAAATTTCCTCCTTTCATATGAACATTGGTTACATTGGACTCAATACTCACCCTGCTCCAATATAATCTCCTCTTAACTAATCATATCTGCAATGATCTTATTTCTAAATGTTGCAGTCTAAGGTAATGAGGTGTTAGCATTTTAACATATGGACTAAGGGGAGGATATAACTCAATCTGTAATAAGTATTTCAGAAAAGAGGTATTTTATTTTTTCTGTCTTTAAAATGAAAGCACAGTACCTAAGCAAGAGACATTGTTCCTTGCCTATATGTACAAACAGCAATAATAGATGTTTGCAGGAGAGCCAATAAAATAACATCATATGTTAAGCAAAGTCCTCATCATTATTACTAATTAAAAACAATACAGATAACCAAAATTTGTTTAGAACTACACTATTGTAGTCATTTTTTTTTGTTTTTTGTTTTTGTTTTTGAATCATTAACAGTGAATCTGGTTTAATGTTTCTTCTGACAATCAGTTTTACCTCTGGGGATTTATGCTTTATAATTCTGGAAAACCATGGCATCACCAAATGTTGTACTTGGAGAAGGCATCCATGGATAAGCTCTTCACAAAATACAAAGTGAACCTCAGGAAAACATGTCTTTAAGCAGAAAAATCTTTCTGATCTAGGGCTTTATGAAAATTGGAGAATTGGGGTGAGGACTGACTATCTTTTGTTTTAAAATCTGAACCTAACCATCTCCCATAATTTTTTTATTCTGCTCCTGTCCAGGGGAATATCCACTGACTCTATTTTTTTTTTTTTTTTTACTGCCTGACCCACCCTTTCCTGAGTCAAGGGTAGATATGTACCCAAGTTGTGATATTCATTTTCTCATCTCTGAGACTGGGTTTAAGATTCAGTGCTACAAGTAGTGTCTGATATGTGCCTAAATTAGATTGTTATGTAGAATGAGGACTGGGCTGTGTGGACTTAAACACAAAGAAGGCAGAATATGTTGCACAGGTAAAGAGCGAAGCCGGTAAGAAATAAAAGCAGAGACAAGGAAGGATATAAACCTTTCCACTGAGGAAGAGGTTGGATTTCCCAAAGTTTAGTCACTGATACTTGCCTTTGTTGGAGCATAAATCCATGCCCTTGGCTCTTAGATATTCCAGGTTTCCCATAAGTAATTCCATTAATTTCTGTGATTTCCAGCCCAAAGAGTTCATCAAACATTGATGTTTAGATTAAATCTTTCATTTAACTTTCCAAAAATATTTATTGAATGGCTGCTATGTGCCACTCTGTACCAGCTAAAGGAGTGCTGTACCAGCTAAAGGAGTGCTGGGAGCTTCCAGTATTAACTAAACAAATAATCACAGAATCAGTCTCTTTTGTGAAGACTTTCATTAGAAGTTCTTCTTTTGTGAAGAACCATAGTCTCTTTTTGTGGAAGAGGCTGCTTTGAATGCATAGAAAAGAGCATTTGGTTGCATCAAGAGTACATCACGAACAACCAGAAGAATGAGAAGTTATACTCCATGTGTGTATGATGTGTCAAAATTCATTCTGTCATGTGTAACTAATTAGAACAATAACAAAAAAAAAAGAGTTGAGATAGAACATCCAAGAAAGCAGCATTTTATTTGAGATTGTGTTTTGTGCTCGTAAGGTATTTTTACTTTTAAAAGTAAGTATGAAATTGCTCAGTGAAAAAGAAGGGAAGGACATTCCAGTCAAGGGGGTAAAATATCAGGATGAAGGAAGGAACTGCAGGTAGCTCCAGTTTCTGCAGGGCCATGGCATGTGGGGGAAGGGAATGACTGAAGGGGAGGCCATAGAAGAGAAATAGCAATGATGTGAGCTCCATCCTGAGACTACGAGTGTCTTTCCAGTAGTTTGAGAAGTACAATGACATGATCAGATTTGCAGTTTAGGAAGCTTATTTTGGCAGTGTGGAAGATCATGTCAAGATCCAGGCTGGAGGAAATGAGACAAGTTGGGAGGCTGACCCAGTCATCCAGGTGGGAAATGATGCAAGTCTGAACTAAAATAAATGCCAAAAGAAATAGAAAACATGATGGATGTGAGACAATAGGAAAAGACTGGTGACCAATCATATGTGTGGATTAAAGAAGAGGGAGGAATGTTGAATGATGCCTAGAGATCCCATGTAGGCGAAAGTGATGATGATTCCTAAGATAAAGACAGCAACTGTCTGCCCTTCCTCCTCCCTGTCAGAACCCCACTTGGCATCCTGCACATACCATGGGTCCTAGGGTTGAAGAGTAATTTGTAACTGATCCTAAGCCAGTCATGGATTTCCCCATAGGTGCTGATTTAGGAGTTGTCTGTTAATACAGGGAATCAGGATTTAACATTGCTTTGCTCTTATGACTTTGGGACAAAATGCAGGCGTCATCGTCAATATGCCAAATTATTTTTTTTCCCTCTCCTACAATATGTTTCAGGTATGCGTTTGAGCCTATAATGAAGAAATGCAATACTGTGTTCAAGATTTAGATATCTATATATATGTGTTTAATATATGTATTGTTTTGTTCTGTTCTGATGTTTGTTTTGCAGTACTAGGGATTGAACTCAGGGCCTCAGTCATACCAGGCAAATCTCTACCACCAAACTGCATCCTCAGCCCTAAGATATGTACTGTTAAAGGGCTGAAGTTGCTTTATTTTTCTTTTTGTTTTGCTTTCTTATTTTCGTGTTGGACCATATTTGGAAGAAGTTAATATATATATATATCACATAGTTTCTACTGCTATTCAGTATCTAGAAAAATCTCCTGAATACACCAATCCATCTTCCAGGAGTAGCTACCCTTGACAAATGTCCTTAAACTAGTCATGTGTTAGGCTAAGAAACATGTGTGGAAATAATGATGAGGGGGTAAAACAGGGATAAAAGGAAGCAGGGACCAACATCTACAAAAAAAAAAAAAAACTAGTAGATAAATTGATTTATATGTCTCTTCACTTTTCATATTTTCCATTGCAATAGAAACAAAAGACAAACACACAAAAAATTTGTTTTCTATCAGCCATAAAGATGCCATTACATCCATGGAAAAATACTCTCAATGTCAGAAAGGGTAAATGAGGGCCACTAGTCCCCCAACCCTCTTTGAATAGAAAAATAACAAACTCTTCCTATCTCACCTTGTTAAAAAATACAAAGAAACAGCAAGCTTTCATTTTTAAAGAATATGAAAAATGTAATGCATAATACCCCAATCAAAATGCATTCTTCTTCTTGTGGATGCTTGTTTTGATTGTGTTTATTCATTGTAATCGTGAACACCCTCAGCCTACTCACCCTGTGTAGCCTGAAGAGTGGAGAAGCTGCTATCCCTGAAAATATCTGTGGCACCCAGAATGATGAAAAAGAAAAAGTGAAATTCAAGGTATTGAAGTCAAAACTACAAAGAGATATAAAAGAATAGGCAGGCATTAGAAAATTCACTGCCGGGGGTTGAAAGCGAGCAAGAGGGGGACAAAAATCTATTACAACAAAATAATAAAGTCTTTTTTTAAAGTTTAAGGGGAAAAATCATCTTGTTTTGTGAAAAGATGGCGAGACATGTTCATTGATCTTTTTAAGAGACAACAAAAAAATTGGCCGTCAACTGAATAAAAGAAAATGAAGTTCCATTAATACAATCTGTCGAAAGACAACTCGGATAAATTGATCAATGCAGTACAAATCATTTCTAACCTTTCCCCCTATTTGGAGAGGATGTTTTTTCAAGAGAGTAAACAACATACATCATCAACTTCAAGTGCTTTTTAGATGGCTTTTCCTGCAATAATGGAAATGGAGAATTTCTGGAACTAAGCATGTAATGCTTTTTTATTATTATTATTATCAGTCTGAAGAATACCAATACATTTGGAGAGATTTGGATGTGATTTATTTGGTAACTTTCCTGTTGCAGTTTCTACCTTGATTTGACTGCTTCTTAGAAAATGTTAATTTATAAACCATAGTCTTCCATTATTGAGTCTGGGACCCACCCATTCAAGAAGCTATCTACTTGAAAATATAATCACATTCTTTATAGGTCATTGTACTAAAATTTTCAAAACTTTTGCTTTTCAATTTCAAGGAAGACAAAAAGGAAATAGTTTTATTGGTATCTTCTTCATCCCTCCATCCAAATACAAGATCACTTACACATATTCTCCAACTTAAAATAATCTATAGGGCTGAGATATGGCTCAGTGGTAGGACATGCATTTACATGTGGAAGACCCTGGGTTTGATTTGCAGCACCAGAAAATTTAATTAACAAAATAAAATACACAAAATGTATACTATAGAGTGTGTAAAATAACTTTCTAGTACTTCATGAAAAACTTTTTTTATTTTAATATATTAGAAGTGATTGTGTGCAGTTTATTGTAAACTAGAAAACCCCAATAACACATTGATAATATAGATACACTAAAAGAGTGACTACTTCTTTAAGGAAAGGGTTTCAGAGAATGTGGACTAATATTAAAACTATATTTAGAGAATGCAAACTCATTTTTAAAATTATGTATTTATTGAAAAGTTTTCAGGCCAGCAGTTAGTTGAAGTAGTGCTTCCTATATTTACAAAACAAAATACTGATATTGGTGTTGTTTCAGGATGTGAAACTTCATATAGACTCTAAAACCTATGAAATGCAACTTTAGTTCTGTTTTCTAAATGTGTCAGGTTTGTTTTTTAATGGTGGATCCATTCAGATTCATATTAAATACATAGAAATTTATTCCCAAAGAAGCATTGCCTCTACCTGAAACCACAGAAAATTATCAAAATGAGAATAACCATGAATATTAACCCAGGAGCTAAGGAGAGGAGCAAAGAAGATGGTTTGGGGAACTTAGTGGGTAACATCAACGGCAATATTGCTCTTCAGGCCATAATCAAGTTTCTATTTAACGTATCACTCACAATACCTAGAGGGGAGCAGGCACGCTTCACGGATGTATTAGTGAAGTCAGCATTCTCAATCTCTTAAGCAAGAATTGCTCTGGAGATCGAATTGCCCTCTTCCAGAGAAAAGATCTATTGGGTCTACAGTTCCCTGAAGATCAGTGAATAAAGGGGATGGATCATTTGTTCTGTGAGTAAATTTCTCAAATGCATTTTAACAACTTGCTAAATGCTTACATAACATGTCTCTTTTTCTTTTCTTTTTCCTTTCCTTTTTATCTTTCTCCTTCTCTTCTTATTTTGTTGCTTTGGTAAGATTATATGAGAAAAATAGTTACCAAGATATATAAATTTATTTTAAAAATCAGAGAAAACATTATTATGGTTTAGATGTGAGGTGTCACTCAAAAGCTCATGTGTAAGACAATGCAAGAAGGTTCAAAAGTGAAATGATTAGATTGTGAGAGTTATGGCCCGATTAGTGGAATTTGGATTAACTGGATAGTCACTGTAGGTAGTTAGGGTGTGTCTTAGGAGGTAGGCATACATTTTAGTTTTTTTGTCCCTAGTGAAAATTATTATTTCTGCTTCCTGGTTGGCATGTCCTGAGGTGCTCTTCTCTGCCACCCCTTTTGCCACGATTTTCTGGTAGACTTGAGATCCAAAGCAAAAGGACTGAGACCTCTGATACCATTAGCTGAAATAAACAAACTTTTCTCCTCTTACATAGTTCTCATCAGTTCTTCAGTCACAGCAATTAAATGTTAACAAAAACAAGCATGATTTTCAAAAATTTCTTAGAATTTCCAGGAATACTAAGGCATTTTCTCAGTCTGGTTGATCTATTAAAGACCAATTTCCAAGATAAGAAATTTAGGCAGTGTTTTAGTTTATGGCTTTTTTTTTTTTTTTTTAATGTTGTGGGAGGAAACCTTTAGAACTTAAATTCCAGATGCCTTAGCATAACAAAAGCCGAGAAGAATTACTATCTTCTTTTCTTTTGTGAAGGTGTTTTACACCTAGAAAACATTAAAAATTCTCCCATCCTTCTTGGTTCAGGAAAGTGGAAACTACTAGTCATTTTAATTTTGTCTATATTATTGAGAATATTATGCCACACACATTTTAAGCATTTAGTAAATGAATCAGAAAAAAAATGGTATGGTGGAAGAAATATTAAGTTTAAGGCATTTCCTGATTTTCTTCTTTTTTTTGATTCTTTTGGAGACTATGGAATAAAATTCTCTCCTGACTAGCATCTGGATCCTGGTTAACAGACCACAATTCATGCTCTGCCTGTCAGAGCTTTTCTCCCCTTCTCTGTCCACCTTGAAGTCGGACATTATGACAACATCCTAAAGGCATTTCCAACATGACAAAACTCAGTATATCCTAAGATATATTCATCTAGTTGCTTACCTGGGAAGTACACACACTCCTACTTGATATTATTTTTAGATTTTGTGATAAAATCTAATAAAACATTTTATCCACAAATAGATGCAGGAGGATTTCTATAATTTATTCCAGTTCCTTTTATTTATTTATTGAATTTGGAGGGGCTAAGTTACCAGATTTATATATCTGTCACATCTCACGTAAATTTGTACTTCTCATGAGAAAAATGTGTGACTAGAAACATGACTCTGGAAAATTCAAATTCAATGACTGTTTGTTTTATAAAGCTAAGGAGGATTTACATGGAGAATAACCTAAGCCCAGAAGGTTCTGCAGGAGAAATGAGGAATTATCGTGTATTGAATGTCTGCATTGTAAGCATTTGATCCAAAGCACTGTGGCAGGCACTGAATATTTACTGCAACATTTAATCTCACAACACTCCTGTGAATTAGGCTTGAGCCATATTTTAAAGATAAGCTAATTGAGTCTCACTAAAATTAAATAATTTGTGCAAGCAGTTAGGAAATAGTGGGACCCACGTTTGAAGACACTTCCAAAGTACTATGATAGCATGTATTCACTTGTGTTCAAGAATATGTGTGTATGTGTGTAAACATATATGTATAAATACCCACATACCCACATAAACACACAGAGAGAATATGTGTATACACAATATGTGTGTGTATACAAACACACATAAACATGTATGTGTATATATATATATATATATATACACACTATGTTCATATAGATTATATATCTACAAAATCTATATACATATATGTATATAAGCGGAAAGAGGGAGGTGTGTATGCATATTTTATATATATTACATATACATATATGTGTGTGTATATATTTACGTTGAGTCTAGAACAACATGGGTCCACTTATATAGAGATTTTTTTTTTGAAGATTTGCACGGGTGATCCACATAGCCCAGAAATAAAGAAAAAATTAACAAAAACTTAGGTATGTCATGAATGCATAAAATAGATACAGATGAAAGTATATTTTATCATTTAGTACCATAAAATATATACAAATCTCTTACAAAAATCTATTTTTTTTTTTGCTAAAAATTCACCTAAACCTATATACACAGACTCTTCATGGTACCTGTTATGGTTTAGATACTAGGTGTCCCCCAAAACCTCATGTATTAGACAATTATTAGAATCATGTATTAGAGACTTTAAAGATGAAATGATTTGTTTGTGAGAGTCTTAACCTTATTAGTGCATTAATTCAGTTGACTAGATTAAGTGGGTGGTAACTGTAAGTAGGGTGTGGCTAGAAGAGGTGGGTCATTGGAGGCATGCCTTTGAGGTATATATTTTGTCCCCAGTTGTTGGAACAGTCTCTTTGATTCTTGCTGGCCTTGTCCTGAGATGTTTTCCTCCGCCACACCTTTTCACCCCAATGGTCTGCCTCAACTTAGACCCAGAGCAATGGAGTTGGCTGTCTATAGACTGAGACCTCTGCAACTTTGAGCCTTCAATAAACTTTCCTCCTCTAAAATTGGTCTTGTCAGGTCTTTTTGTCACAACAGAAAAAAAAAATCACTAACAGTACCATTTACAATTTGCTCTTCCATAGCATACCAATCACTCTGATAAAGAAATATAAATACAGAATGAGAATATGACCACTCTATTTCCACATAGTTATTAAATTTGGAATTTTTACCAAATGTTGAAATTATTTTATGCAGATATACACTGTACTTTAAAAATCCATTCTGTCAAACATTGGGAAACTTGCTCATTGTGAGACACAGAAGGCATAAACTGTGAGTGTGTGTTGTGTGTGTGTGTGTGTGTGTGTATTACACAAAGTCAAATAGAAAATTAAACAATTACCATGCAAACCTCAACAAAAGAACAATGGTGAAAATACATATTATATGAATGTTATAAATATGTAAAATTTCCCCAGAATTTTCACTAGAAGTTTGAAAAGTTCTTTCTACCAAACATACTATCTAGATATCATTACACTAACAATGCTACCAGTTAAGCTCTCTGGAAAGCAATAGACAGCATGTTTTAAACAAGAAAAATTATTTTCTCACAGTTTTAAAGACTAGAAGTTCAAAATGAGGATGCCAACAAAGTTGAAATCTAGTGAGGGCTTTTTCCTGGCTTGCAAGTGGCTGCTTACTCACTTTGTGCTCATGTGGATTTTCTTCAGTGAATTCTAGTGTAAACAAGAAGATCTTTGCCTTTCTCTCTCTTTCTCTTCTTAAGAAGACATTATTTCTTTCAGATCATGACTTCACCCTTATGATCTCATTTAACCTTAATTGATTCCTAAAAATCCTCCATATAGAGTTAGTTAATTGGGGTTTGCAGTTTTCAACATACAAATTTTGAAGGCAGACAATTCAATCCATAGCATTCTACCCCCAGCTTTTTAAAATCCTACCTTTTTCACATGCAAAATATATTCATTTCATTCCAACAGCCCACAAAGTCTTAATTCACTCTACTGTGAACTTTAACATTGAACATCTCTTCTAAATATCTAAATCAGATGTGGGTGAGTCAGCAGGTACCATTCATCTTAATGTAAAACTTCTCTCCAGCTCTAAACCAAGAAACCTGACAAATTATATGCTCCCAAACTACAATGGTAAGACAAGTACAAGATAGAGACTCCCATTCCAAAAGGGAGAAATTGGAAGCAAGAATAGGGTGATGGATAGGAAACAAGTCAAAAACCTAACAAGGAAAATTCCTTTTGTTCTAAATACTCAAGAACAACACTCTACAGTTTGAGACTCTTTCATCCAGACCTACTGATGTAGGAGCATCACCCCCACAAGTCTAGGCATAGATCCTCTTCTTAAAGTTCTGACAAACCACACTCATCAGTTCATCAGTGTAGACCTGCCCCTAACGCTTTTGGCAGAGGCTGTCTGGGCTCTGAATCAATGTGGAGGCCCTCGTGATCATTGAGTTGCCTTTTATAGCATTTCTTCTTCTTCTTGAATAAGGGAACATGTTTGCCACCAAATAATTATCTTTCAATATTATCAAATCCAAGAGCCCAAAACCCATCCTTCATTTTGTTTCATCTCCACCCCTTTTAGTTTAAACTGATAATGTTTGTGCTCTTTAATGAGAGGTTATTCATGCTTTTTATACTCTCTTCAGAACATTTTTTGTGTGTGGAAATATAAATAGGCTGAGACTTTTTCAAGCTCTTAAGTTCTTGTATTATTATTATTATTATTAAACAATTTCTTCTTCACTTATCTCTCTCTTTTCACATCTTACTATAAGCAGTCAGGAAGAAACAAGCTACTCTTTCAAGATTTTTCTTAGAAATCTCCTCAGCTAAATATCTCACTTTATCATTCACAACTTCTGCTTTCCATAAAACACTACAACATTTTTTCTACCAGAATCTACACTGCTTTATAATAAAAATTTCCTATCCTCTAGTTTCTAATAATGTGTGTGTCATTTCCATCTGAAATGTCACCAGAATCCCCTCTAACATCCACATTTATAGTATGTGCCTCAAAATTTTCAGGCCTCCACCCTTTTTCAAAATCATATTCACATATTTAGGCAGAAATCCTCTTTTTGACACCAAAACCTGTATTTATCAGGGTACTTCAGAGAAGCAGAGTAGCAGAAGCAATAGATAATAGATAACAAAACAGTAAGATTTATTTTACAAAATTAGTTCATGCAAATATGGAAGCTAGGAAATGACAAGATCTATAGTTGGCAAGTTAGAGAGCCTATGCGTAAAGTTCCAGTCTGAAAACTGGCAGACTCATCACCCAAGAAGAGCTATGTTTCAGTTCAAGTCCAAAAACTGGAGAAGACCAATGTCCCAGTTCAAAGTTGTCAGGTAAGAACTCTCTCTTTTTGGAGAAGGAGGATTAGCCTTTTCATTTTATGAAGACCTTCCATTGATGGGGTGAGATACACCCGATTAGGGAGGGCAATCTGATTGATCAATCTACTGATCCATATGTTAATTCATTCAAATCCAAATAGCTGGGCTTCACATTGCCCAGTCAAGTTGACACCATTATACTACTCCAGACTGAGAGGTAATCAGAGTAAATAATTGATGATCAATTATTTGATCTCCTTCAGGGATGGTTGATCTCCTTCAGGGATGGCTCTTTGTTGGGAACATGGTCTTGATCTCTTTGCAGAGGGAGTAGCTAGATCAGATATGCAAGTTCAGGTTCACACAGTTTCGGCAATAGTTAGCATCCATCCTTGCCTCCATGGCTCCTTCATTCATATGCCCATAAGTAACCACTCCAACTAGAAGTTCATGTGATACGTGAAAACTTGGAAATTCAATATCAACTATGATGCATGTTCAGTTCTATTCATAGTAAAGTAAGTTCTAAATTCTCTTGTTTCTTTTCCTCCATCCCATGATTATTTTAACAGTGTGATTTATATTTCTATATTTGCAATATGTGGCTTGATTTCCATGCATTTGAGAATTTCTGTTACTTATTTCTACTTTCATTCTTTTACTTTATTTTATTTTTATTTACTTATTTATTTTTGTGAGGGAGTACCAGGAATTGAACTCAGGGGCACTCAACCACTGAGCCACATTCCCAGACCTATTTTGTATTTTATTTAGAGATAGAATCTCACTGAGTTACTTAGTGCCCCACTGTTGCTGAGGCTGGCTTTGAACTCATAATCCTCCTGTCTCAGCCTCCATCACCGCTGGGATTACAGGCTTGTGCCACCATGCAGGGTCCCAGAATTTTTCTTGAGTGACCAAAATCCTTGCTTCCCTGGGTGTATATTTTTGGAGCCTGAGGAGAAGGAGACTCACACAATGCCAGTCACCTACTACTGTCTTCCAGCTCCAAACATCTTTTTGTAACACTCAAGGGAAACCACCTCTGAGCTTTGCCAGCAGCCTGTTCGCCCAGTATAGGCTCTGCAAATAGGGGCGATGAGAGAGGGGGAGAGCCTACAGGAGGGACAGGCTCCCTTGTTCAGTCTGTGTTCCTCTAGCGTTGCTTCAGCTTCATTCTCACCTGGGAACCAGCCTTGTTGTGTCCTTCTAGAGGTTTGGGCAGCAGTCAAGTGGCACTCCCACCTTAGTATTCTGAGCCCAACACACAGAGCTCTTCTGCTTTACTTCTGAATTGCTAACCACACTACTTCTCTGTATCCCCCAGTCGTTATCCTTGTGTTATTTACCTCACTGTTCTCTTTCTGATCTTTAAGCAGCCCAGGACTCATATAACTAATTCTTTATATTAAATTCTGGACTCTGGCTATGTGGAGGTATTGGGGATTTTGGAGGAAAAAAATTTTTTTTTCTCCTACCCGCTTAGGTTCTACGGCAAAACCTAAGAATAAAACTGGCCAATTAAGAGGAGAACCTTACACAAATTTACTTAATATTTTTTTAAAATTCTTAATTTCTTTTTTTAAAATTTTTTATATCTTTATTTTATTTTTATGTGGTGCTGAGGATCGAACCCAGTGCCTCACGCATGCACACTACCACTGCGCCATAACCCCAGCCCCTCAATATTTTTATGTGTACATAAAAATGTACTGTCTCAGCCTCCTGAGCCTCTGGAATTACAGGCATGTGTCACCATGCCCATCTTCTCCTTTGCATTTTTAATTGACACACAATAATTATACATGTTTATATGGTACAATGTGATATTTCACTACGTGTATACATTATGTAATGATTAAATAAGGGTATTCAATATATGCATCGTCTCAAACATTTGTTATTTCTTTGTGATTAGAACTTTCAAAAGTTATCTCTCCTAATTATTTTTGAAATATACAATATAATATTGTTAACTGTAGTTACTCAACTGTGCGACAGAACACAGAAATTATTTGTCCTTTCTACAGGTAATTTTGTACATGTTAACCAACATTTTCCCATCCTCCAATTCTCTTACCTTCACATTAATTGTGGGCTGAATACATAATTTTGTGTTACTCTAAATGTTATTAAAAATGCATTTTTATTTTATCACATGCCACATGGTCTGTGTGTACTTGAGAAAAATGTATATGCTACTCTTGATGGGTGCTGTGTGGTACAGTTTTTGTGAGGACTGGTTTAAGTGTCCTTTAAGACTTATTTTTCCATGTAGATCTCCTGTTTAGTTGTCCATTCATTATTAAAAGTGGGGTACTGAAGTCTCCAAATACCATATATATACATATATGTTATATGTGTGTATGTATATATATGTATATAAAATCTGTACATATTTCTCTTCAGTTCTGTCAATGTTGCTTCAAATATTTTAGAGGTCTATAGTAATGTATGTATGTATGTTTATAGCTGTGTATTTCTGGTGGATTTACCCTTTCATCATTATAAGATAGCCTTTATCACTAGTAATATTTTGTATGTTAATGTTGCCCTTTTATGATATTAGCATAAATATTCCAGTTCTTTTTGTTGATAGAGTTTGCAGATTGTTTCAGGCTCTATATATTTTAACGTAAAGTCTGTCTCCTATAACCAAGCTATAACAGTTTGGCTTTGGGATGGAATGTTTAACCCATTCACATTTAATGTTATTGATATGGTTGTATTAACTTCTGATATTTTGCTTTTTGTTTTCCATGTCTGTCTGTGATGTCTTTATACCCTCTAATCCTCTCTTTTGCCTTCTCTTATATTAAAGGAATGTTTTCTAATGTAACATTAAACTATTTGAATAATTTAAAACATATATGTCATCTCCTTAGTGGTTGATATAGAGATTACAATATTTATCTTGATTTATCATAATTTACTCCATATTCACATTGACTTAGTCATAGTGAAAAATCAAGTCCTAGTGAAAAATCTCTATAACTCAGTTCTCTACCCCAATTTTGGTACTTGTTATATAAATTAATTCTTTCTATATTATAAAGTCCAAAACACATTGATAAAATCATTAAAATAGATTATAATAGTTAAAGAAATTGAGAGAAGAAAAAAGAAAGGTGTATGTTTATACATTTTGCTATATTAATTTTCTTATTTACCCTTGATGGTTTTCTTCATTTATCCTTACCCATTTGAGTCAACATCTCGTGCTGTTTCCTCACTTTGATACAGCTTTATTCCAACCAACTTATTCTGTGCTCTTATTGTCAAATATATTACATATATGTTTTAGGCTCAATAAATATAATCACTTAAATGTTTTTACTAATTGCTTTTTTAATTAGTTAAGAAAAGAAAAGAGAAGAAATAGGCAATTATCCTGTCTTTTGTAATTGCCTACATAATTACATTTTTGAGAGCTTTGTTTTTTCCTCTGTGGATTTGAATTACTGACTGGTATAACTTGCTTTCAGTCTGAAAAGACTTCCTTTTGTATTTCTAGTAAAGCAATTCTAGTCATAGAATTATTTTGGGTTTTGTTTAGTTTAAACGAAATTTGCTTATATGCATTTTAACAGTAGTTTTATTGGATATATGATACTTAGCTGATGGTAGTATTTTACTTTTACCACTTTGAATATGTCACTCTACTACCTTCTGACCTCCATTGTTTCTGAAGTGAAGTCAGCTGTTATTCTTAGTGGGGTCCCCTGGTAAATTAATTTTTTTTTCTATCTGCTTTTGGAATAATATTTTCCCCTTTGGCTTTTTTTTTTTTTAAACCAGGGATTGAACCCAGGGGCACTTAACCACTGAACCACATCCCCAGCCATTTTTGTATTTTATATTGGGACAGGGACTCACTGAGTTTCCTAGAGCCTCACTAAATTGCTGAGGCTGGCTTTGAATTTACAGTGCTCCTCTCTCAGCCTCCCAAGTTGCTGGGATTACAGGTGGCACCCAGCTCCCTTTGGCTTTTATCATTTTGACTAGGGTATGTCTGGATGTTCACAGATCTCTCTACATTTATCTCATTTCGTGTTATTGACTGAACTTCTTGGATGTTAAATAATGTCTTTATCAAATTTTAGAAGGATTCAGCCATTATTTCTTTAGTTATTTATTTGTCTTATTTCTCATACTTCTGGTTATATTCATTGTGTATTTTTTACTACATTTACTATTATCCCACATTTTTCCAACATTCTGTAAATTTCTTTCCTTTAGTTTTCTGTATTTTTCACATTGTATGAATTTATTGATATATCTCTAAGTTTGCTGATTCTTTCTTCTGTCTCAGATCCACTACTGAGCCTTATAAGCATATTTTTAAGTTTGATTGATATCCTTATAATTCCAGAATTTCCACTTTATTCTTTTTTAATCATCAGTTTATCTTCATTGATATATAAGGCATTGTCATCATACTTTTAAATATGGAGGTGTGTTTTCCTTGAGTCTTTGACTATATTTATAAATATTCCTTTGAGTTATTAATCTTTTATTTCACCATCTGGACTCTTCAAAAGTGATTTCCAATGTTCACTTTCTTTTGTATAACACTTTCATTTTTCTTTCTATATCTTGTTGTTAAAAGCTGAGGATTTTCAAATGATATGCTTTAGCAACTCTATACATAAATTCCCCTCACCCACATATCCCAAGATTTATTTATTATTTTTGTTTAGTGATTTTGTTAAACTAATTCTTTTTTTCTTTTTTTTGCTACCAGGGATTGAACTCAGAGGTACTTGATCATTGAGCCACATCCTCAGCCCTACTTTACATTTTCTTATTTAGAGACAGAGTCTCACTGTGTTGCTTAGTGCCTTGCTTTTGCAGAGGCTGGCTTTGAACTCCTGATCCTCCTGCCTCAGCCTCCTGAGCTGTTGGGATTATAGGTGTGTGGCACTGCACCCAGCTCATTCTACCAATTCTGTTATCCTGTAGCATGATAGTCCTGCTCATGTCTTAACCCTTGTGTTGATCTTGTCACCCAACTATGTTTTCTGTGCCTTTTTATAATTTTGCCCAGTAGATTTATACCCTCTGCAATTTAATGTGAATGTGGCTTAAAAGATGATATCATGGTTCAGGGAATTTATGTTTTGTTTTGTTTGTTCCTCTTTTTGTTTGTTTACCTATTTTCACCAAGTGACTAGTTGCTCGGAGGTATTCTGCCTGATTTCACTTAGACCACAGCCTTAAGCAAGCGCATTATCTTCTAGATTGCCAGGGATGTTTGT
>PVHX01017467.1:0-39960 GCA_004024805.1 Geosciurus inauris | reverse complement strand
GTTTTCTTGCTGTGAATTCTTTTAATTTTTGTTTATCTTGGAAGGTTTTTATTTCATCTTCAAATCTAAAACTTAATTTTGCTGGATATAAGATTCTTGGTTGGCATCCGCTGTCTTTTAGCACTTGGTATATGCTTTGCCATGATCTTCTTGCTCTCAGGGTCTGGGTTGAGAAGTCTGCAGTGATCCTAATTGGCTTTCTCCTATATGTAATCTGATTCCTTTCTCTTTTGGCTTTTAAGATTCTCTCCTTATTCTGAATGTTAGGCATTTTCATTATGATGTGCCTTGGTGTCGGTCTGTTGTGATTTTGAACATTTGGTGTCCTGTAAGCCTCTTGAATTTGATTATCCAATTCATTCTTCATATTTGGAAAGTTTTCTGATATTATTTCATTGAATAGGTTGCTCATTCCTTTGGTTTGGAGCTCTATGACTTCTTCTATCCCAATAATTCTCAAGTTTGGCCTTTTAATGTTGTCCCAAAGCTCTTGGATGTTCTGTTCATGGCTTCTTACCATCTTCACTATGTGGTCAACTCTATTCTCCAGGTTAAATATTTTGTCTTCAGTATCTGGGTTTCTGTCTTCCAAGTGGTCTAATCTGTTGGTGATGCTTTCAATTGAGTTTTTGATTTGGTTTATTGTTTCTTTCATTTCAAGTATTTCTGTTTGGTTCCTTTTCAGAATCTCTATCTCCTTATTGAAGTGATTTTTTACTTCCAGTATTTGCCTATGTATCTCTTTATCGAAGTGATCTTTTACTTCCAGTATTTGCCTATCAATCTCTTTATCAAAATGATCTATTGCTGATTGGGTTTGCTCTCGTATATCATTCTTTAAGTCACCGACCATTTTAATTATGTACATCCTGAATTCCTGTTCTGTCATTCCTCCTGCTGTACAGACCATGGATTCTAATAGTGTAGTATCTTGGTTTGTTTGAGCCACTTTCTTCCCTTGTTTTCTCATGATGTTTGTGTGTCTTTCCTTGTAGCTCTGCTAATCCAATGTGTTACAGTTTTAACTCCTATATGGTTATAGTTTCCTTGCAGGGTTTCATTACCTCTCCTTTAAAGGGGAGATCAATATTGATTGATCTCAACACAAGCAGTATATGATTTCAAACCAAGTAGCTCCTAACAGCTCCCAAATACATTTACAGTTTAGTCATGATATACAATAATTATGTGTTCCTTTACAATCTATTATGTAACCAATAAATTTGCACAAGGGTCTATAGTATCTTTTGGTGGGCTAGGGAAACTTGAGGGTGGGGTGTAGGACAGAATTTTGAGTTAGTAGGAAGTGAGGATATGGTTATTAAATCTTAGAGAGCATATAAAAGGAATCCAAGAGGAGTTGGCTGCTACTAGAAAGAGCGACACATAGTTGAGGAAGACCTGTAAGGAGGAAGAAAAGAATATGGTGGGGAGAGATGATAGCTAGACAAATAAAACATATGCACTTGGAATTTATAAGACTATATAATACCACTCTAGTATACAGTTCTGAAATCCCAATCTACCATATCCCACTGTATAGCAGATATTTGATGTCACAATTGTTGGGGATTAGAAGGTAGGAGAAGAGTGAGTGAAAAAAGAGGCAAGGAAAAAGAAAGAAGGGAAAGAAGAAGAGAGCAGAGAAATAAAACAAAAATATTAAACAATGGAACTATTAGGAGAAAAAGATAAAGGATAGAATTAAAAATAAGCATAAAAAAATGTAAAAAGTCTCAGTGTAAATAGACAGGTATGGTTCCTTTCACCTCCAGTAGGTGGCGTTGTCCATTGTTTGCTGGACTTTCCCCGCTGTTGTCCTTCGTGCTGGTTCCAGGCCAAGGTGAAACTCTGGACCTCTGGTGAAGTCTCTGTTCCACCATGTGCTGCATCGTGGCCAAAGTTTGCTCCCAGGTGTTCACCTGCGCCCCCTGGTGTGTAGGAAGTTCCGCCGTGGTAGAAGGTGGTCCACAAAGAACAATAGCTGGGGGTCCACTCAGGAGACGGTCCGTCCACAGTAGCAACTGCTAGGGGTCTCGCTCGGCTGGGTGGGCGCTGGGGCCAGGCACTCTGTGTGGAAGCAGGCCTGGCACGCCCGGGGCAAACTCAGGGCTGGAGCCCTGGGCTGGAGCCCCGCCACAACTGCACTCCGCCAGTTGGCGCCGAAGTCAGGCCGCCGCGGCTACTGCTGCCTCCCGGTGGCCCTGCGCTCACACACGCAAGCGAAGTGGGATGGTGAGCCGCAGAATGATGCCAGGAAGCTGGCTGGAAAACGGCACCTCCACTACTTCCAGCCTTGGTCCCCGGGAGCCTAGTGCAGAGTGGACTGTCTAGGCCGCCATCTTGGAACCGCCCCCCAAAATAAGCATTATTATGTAGACTTTGTTACCAGGTGACAGAAGCAGACTAGTAAGTTTCCTTCTTGTAGGGTTCCTCTTCTCCATTGTGTCTATTTTTAACTCTGACAAAATGATCCTAACAAAAGGATAACCACAAAATTAATAGTCTGAGCAGTCTTGCTTTTGATGTACGTACTAAAAACTGAAACAATTTGTTTTAATACTGAATAACAAATTCTTCTGACCCTAATGTATTGGTCTAATTAGTAAATGAATAAAAATTTTGATAAATCATAACATTTATCTCATTTAGAACTTCACAGAAATGAGTCAAAATTTCTTCTATTCCTACCAAAAGACTTGCGTAAATGCATTTCTCAGAACTTACGTCTATTAAAAATGTAAAATCAGAATATATATATATATATATATATATATATATATATATATATATATATATAGTGTCTGTCATCATAGCCATCCAAGAATACGTGTACTCTTTAAGAAACTATTTAAGCTATCTCATTATGTTTATAGTATGTTTGAATTTTTTTGGCAAATTCTGCACCATCAAGAAGATCAGTTTTAACATTTAGAGGCTTACATTCACAGACATGTTTTAAAAAATTAAATTATAATGTGCAGAAGAAAAACTTTCAGTATTAGTGTTCTAGTAAAGTTGTCTTGTAAACCCTCCCACAGGTCATAATTACAAAAGTTAGAATAAGTTAAAAATCAAATAAAGGCACTAGAAATAGTCCAAATAAGATTGAAGGCTTAGGAAATTTGACTCTCAAAACAGCCCCCAAAGAGTAAGAAATGTGAGTTTCAGCCTTTCAAGTCTGAACGTGTGGCTTTTAGATTGAGAGCCCTCTAAACCCCCACAGCTACAGTGATAGCTGACCGTAGAAACAAGCCATAGAAAAGCATAATCTTATATGGTCAAAGTATCAGAAATTAAGGTTTAAGGTTGGAAGATCAGTCAGAAACCCAGAGGTAAAATCCTGTGAGCAAGATGACTACAAAGAAATGAGACCCTAAATCTAAATCACGTATTTAGCTGATAGAAAGTAGATTTGTAGAAGGAAGACCCAAACCAAAGTGTGAGGATATGTTAGGCAGCAGCAATCAAAGACATATCTACCCTTGAAATCTGCAACTGTCCTACTGAGGTAACTGAGTGCATTCTTGGACCATATTCAGATTAAGTGGCAGAAATCTTATTAGTTTAAACAAAAGAAAATTTCAGGCCAGAACAGTGGAGGGAAATTGGATGTGAAGCAAAGCATGGGAGAACCACATACCTAAATATAATTTTGGACCAAAACATGGCTGACAACTTGTTTTAGTCAACTTTTCATCACTGTGACCAAAGTACCGGACAAGAACAATTTAGAGGAGGGAAAATATTTGGTGCTCATGGCTGCAGAGGTCTTACTCCATAGACAGATGACTCCATAGCAGTGGGCCTGAGAAGAGGCAGAACACCAAGATGGAAGTGTGTGGTAGAGGAAAGCAGCTCAGGACATGACAACCAGGAAGCAGAGAGAGAAAGCCACTCATGAGGGATAGAACATAAACTGCAAAGGTGGTTTTCTCCAGCCACACCCTGCCTGCCTACAGTTACCACTCAGATATTCCATACCAGTGAAGGATTTGGTTAAAACTCTTATAATCTAATCATTTCCATGCTAAACATTCTTGCACTGTATCACACATGAGCTTTGAGGGGACACCTCATATCTAATGCAGATAGTTGAAACACTCCTTAAGGAATAAGACAAGAAATGCAGCAGCTGGAAGTCCTAAGAGCAAAGAAATATCAGTAATTGCATAATGTAGAGAAGACAAAATTTTATGTTGGGGTCTAGGTAAATTAACTACCTTTTAGGACAAAGCCAGTAGCCCTCAGAATAATGCAACAGGATCCAGAGTTTTCTCAACAAATTACCACTAATGACCTGCACTTTGAAACAGAAATTCTAACAAGGACTTAGAAACTACTTTTGCTAAAACACCTACTCCACTGGGCCTGCAAATATCTAATGGGTAATTAAAAACAGGATAGAAATTTGGCATCTCTGCCTCATTTTGTGTCTGTCTCCTTTGCTTTTAGTCACTGTGAATGCCAGGATCAGGTCAGATAGATAAATATCTTGTGATGAGTCAAACCTACCCCAAGAAAAAGCACCTTTCTTACCTACTGACAAGACCCTGCCTGACCAATCCTAAGATAGTGATCAACCAGACCATCACCATTAGGCCAAGACTACTTGACTATGCAAACATCTGGCTCACTTGTACATGTAGTCTGGGAGCTCATGTCAGTACCCCCAAAGACAGGACGAGGACACAGTTCCCCTTGTCTTCCTAATACAGCTATTTAACTGATTAAATTTCCTTTCCTACCTTCACTACTGTTCATCTCTGATCAGTATTTGTGGATAGGTAGATTGGCAGTTGGGGGATGGATGGAACAGATTAGTTCATTGGGAAATGAACTTTAACCAGAACCTTCACCCTAAAATTTTGGAAACAAAATTTCTGGTGCCATATAAAATGATTCTAAGTAGTCCATATATGAATTTAGAAAAAATGGTTTCAAAGTCTCTATTAAAAATATTTGAACATAAAAAGACATGGGAATTTGAATAGCCACAGAAAAAAAACCATAATAAAAATAAATTTTTTTCACAAGGAACTCTCACAAGTTTGTCTTCAATGAAGCATGACTCTGTAGAGTACAGAAATACACCCACATGCTCATGGTGAAATACTCTTACTAAAATGCCAATATAAATCAATTGGTTAAAAAAAAAACCTTTTAAATAAATAGTGCTGTACTGAGTATTGCTATGGAACAGTTATATTTTATTACTAAGGATTGATCACTTCTATTTAGTATCATTTTTAATTGATGCTTTATAGATATACATAACAGTGAAATTATCTATAGTATACTCATCTATGTACACAGAATAATTTGATCTATTTCATTCAACTGTTCCTTCCTATTCCTGTCTTTCCTCCTTCTCTCTCTATCTCCTTCCTGTACTCCACTGATTTTCCTTCTGTTTTCATGAGATCCACAACTGTTTTGTTTTGTTTTGTGTTGTTTTCTTATTTTGCTCTGGTTTCTGTGTATGAGAGAAACATGTGAACCTTGACTTCCTAGGTTGGCTTATTTGACTTAGCATGATTTTCTCCATTTCTATCCATTTATCAGCAAATGCCATAATTGCATTACTTTTTATGACTGAGTAAAACTTCATCGTGTATATATAAGACATTTTCTTTATCCATTCATCTATGGATGGGTACTTGGACCAGTTTAATAACTTAGTTGTTGTGAATCAAACTGCTATAAATATTGATATGCTTGTAGGGTGTTGATTTAAGTTCTTTAGGATAAATATCAAAATCTTTAAGATACATACCAAAGAGTGGTATAGCTGGGTCATATTGTGGTTCCATTCCTAGCCTTTTGAGGAATCTTCATACTCCTTTCCAAAGTAGTTGTACTAATTTGCAGTCACACTAGGAATGTATGTGTATACCATTTTCCCCACATTTTTGCCAACATTTATTGTTGTTTGTATTCTTGATGACTGCCATTGTAATTGGAGTGAGAAGAAATCTCAATGTAATTTTGATTTGCACTTGCCTGATTTCTAGGGATGCTGAACATTTTTACGTATTTGTTGGCTTCTTTTGAGAAGTGTCTGTTTAATTCTTTGATTGAGTTAATTGGGGATTTTGGTGTTAAGTTTTTGAGTTTTTCATATATTCTGGATATTAATCCCCTATCAGTGGACTGACTTGCAAAGGTCTCCTAGTTTGTGGGTTCTCTCTTCACATTCTCTTTTCCTTTGCTACACAGAAGTTTTTTAATTTGATACCATCCCACTTATTGATTTTTGGTTTTATTTCTTGAGCTTTAGGGGTCTTGTTCAAGAAGTCAGTGCCTGTGCCAATATATTGGAGTGTTGAGTCTATGTTTTATTCTATCATTTGCAAAGTTGCAAACTATAAATAAATAGAAATAAGACCAATAGAGAAAGAAGATAAGAGGAAGGAGGAGAAGAAGAAGGAAAGAGGAAGTACTGGGGACCAAAGTGCAATGAATTCTATTCCATACATGTATGCCAAAATGAACTTCAATGTTACATATTAATTACTAAGTATAATGCATTAATAAAAACATTGAAAATGTGGTACATACAAAATATAAAACTACTTAGCCATAAAAATCTGAAATCTTGTCACTTGCGACAATATGGGTAGAATTAGAGATGATTCTGTTAAGTGAAATAAACCAGACACAAATAGACAAGCACTGTATTATCTCACTCATATGTGGAATCTAAGAAAGCTGATCTCATAGAAGTGGAGAGTAGAATGGTGGTTACCAGGGTCTGGGGAAACTGGAGTGGAGGGAAGTTTGGGAAGAACTTGATCAATGGGTACTGTTTTAATCAGATAGAAATAAGAAGTTCTGGTGTGCTATTTCACATAGAGTGACTAGATAACAATTAAGTAATGTATATTTGAAAAAGCTAAGAGAAAGGATTTTAAAATTTCCCCAAAATGAAATAATAAACATTTGGGAGACAGATATGTGTAACATGATTTAAACATCACACAATGTATTAAAAGAAATCACATTACCCCTTTGATATGTATATTTTTATGATTTATGTCTTAGTTAAAAACAAATTTAATAAATAAACATAAATAAAGAAATATTGATCACATATGTTGTAAAAGGTGTAACTATAAACTTCTAGAAGCAGCAATATGACCTTGGATTAGGCAAAATGTTCTTAAAATAAAAAGCATGAAATCAAATTGTTAATTGGGTTTTATTCAATTCTAATTAAACAAAAATACATGACATCATTGTAAAACTTAAGAAACAAAGCCACAGACAGAAAGCAAGGATTTATCAATCAAAACTAATAAAGAATGTGTTTCTAAAATTTGTAGAACTCTCTTCCAACCCAATATTAAAGCTATCATCTAGATTGAAAATAGAGAAAAATTTTGAACAATTTACATAAGAACATTTACATAGCCATATAACGTATTAGAAGATTTCATTCTAAGTCAAAGGGAAAAATATAGTACAAGTATGCAAAATATCGTACAAGTATGTAACTATTTAATCACTAAAATGTAAGAGTGATAATGTCAAATGTTAGCATGAAATATTCTTTATTTATAACACTTAAATGACCTTCAACAGGTAAGTGGGAAAAAATGTGGTATGTCCATATGATACAATATCACTCAGCAAAAAAATAGGAAAGACTTCTTCATACTTACATGAATGACTTTTGAAAATACTATGCTGAAAAAATCCACAATGTTTTCTTCCATTTATGTAAAGTTCTGTGTAAAGCAAAACAAGGTATAGTCACCAAACAGATCAGCTGTTGCATGGGAGTAGATGAAACAGAAAGAAATGGAAAACCTTTGTGGGCGATGGAAATATGAACTTTGTGCTGTTAATTTCAGATATATATATGGATATCACCAATGACACACTGTCAACTTATGGTTTACTATACATAATTTATACTTCATTAAAGTTGTTTATGAAAACAACAAAAATTAATAGAAATAACCTATGCTTTCCAGATTTAAATGAAAATGGAAATCTCTACAGGTAAGATTAGAGAAAAAATTATAAATGTAATTTATATGTGATAAGATGAAACCCCAATAAACTTCAGACAAAAATTACTTTGTGACAAACATCCATATAAGACAGAATGGAAATCAGAATTCAAAATGATGAAAGAAAAATACAGGTCATTCAACTGTTACATAAGAGCATATTTTATATATATTTTAATGAATGTGAACCCCGAATTGCTATAATTTTTAGATCTTCCTGGATGCTTTTAGAAGAATAGAAAAAAAACTGCAGCTATCTAAACATGAATGAAATATTTTATATGACAACTTTTAAAATAATAGGGAGGTATAGAGTTTTTCAAAATCCTTTGGGTAATATTGACACAAAACATTTATCTACTTGGAAGACTTAAGTGTCTAATTGGAAGGAAATCTTTTTCCATTTATAGCTGCCTTCTTATAATTAGCTACGTTAGGTAATTTCCAGTCCTCAAAGAGGCAGTGTTAATTATACATAAATACATATAAACTTAAAGTAACTTATGTTAGGTATATTTTTTCATCTTGGAAAAAATAAATATTCCAAATCATTAATTAACAAATGCAAACAGTGCAAGGCAGGGATTTTTGTCTGTCTTGTTCAGTGAAGTATCTCAAACATCTATTATATTGTCTAATAAATATCTGTTAATAAATTGCATGAATGATAGGAAATGAGACTCAAAGGACTAGCAAATGCTTATTAATGTGGTCCACTAGACAGGAATTCAAATTCTACTCAGAAGCTGACCTTAGCAACATGACAGAATGGGAAGCTGCTATGGGTCTTCTCACAGACACACTGAGTAGACACCTGTACCGGTACCAGTTCTCTCCAAGAGAAAGCCAGAGTCTAGTTGAAAACCCTACCCAGTGGATAAATGAGAAAATACCCATATCCATAGGGAAAAGCACAGCTATATCAGAATACTAGCTCCATCCTGAGTCTGAAAATCAGGAAGGACTCCCAGCTGCATCCTAAGAGGTGGAGGTTCTGGACCACACGTGTGGCTCCCAATTATTTCAAACCCATCAGAGAGTTTGCTTTAGCCTCATTTAAGAAGCAGCAGGGATGGGTGTAGGACCACAAAGAACAAAAGGGAATTTTTAACTTATGTGGCTGCTCCCAGCAGTGACAGCCCCAGGATCCATCTGGTTCTCCTGAAAGGATTAGGCTGCCCACTTTTCCAGCAGCTTCCAGGTGTTCTGGCCTCTGAAAAGCCTGTATCTAGGAACCTATGTCACAAATAAACTTTCTCAAGTCAAAACAGGAGGGACAGCACTTCCACAGGTTTTCTTCAACTTGTTCTAGTGATAAATCTCTCATTGGAGGAAGATGGAATTGCTCCCTGTGACTGATTGGGAAAGTGAATACTTCCCTGCCTTTTCCCCTCGTTTACTCTGGCAATAAATCTACTCTGGCAATAGATCTGCAGACTCTCCCCAACTTGTAAAGTTGAGGACTGGCTTCTAAATTATCTAGCTCTAGGGGGTGACAGACTCTGAACTTCTGAACCTGCTAGACCAGAGAACAAAAAGGTGATTTTGAAACTTGCAAACATTCGGTGACTATCTTCCTAGGTTCAAAATGAGCAATCCGAGCAAGAGCAAAGGCATCTGCTATGAATCCTTTCCTTGGTATAGGGCAAAGAAGGATCTGAAACACACATCTAAGACCTCACCTCAATCCTTATAGTTATATCCCAAGAGACTCGCTTCTATCCTCCACCCCTCTCCTCAAAAATGTTTAACTGATAAATTCAGTAAAGTTGCAAGTTATAAAAATCAACATACAAAAATCAGTAGCCTTTCTATACAATAACAATGAACTATCTAAAAAAGAAGTTAAGAAAAAATTTATTTACAGTAGCACCTAGAAAAAATTATTTATAACTTAGGAGTAAACTTAACCAACAAGGTGAAAGATTTGTACACTAAAAACTGTTTTAAAATTGATGAAAGCAATTAAAGACCACACAAATGAATGGAAACATATCCCATATTCATGGATTAGAATTAATACTATTAAAGTGCCTATATAGCCCAAAGTGATCTATAGACAAACACCAATGACATTTTTAATAGAAACCAAAAAAAAAAACAACTCTAAACTTCTCATGGACTTTTCAAAAGACCCTATAATAGTCAAATCAATTTTGAACTAGAAAGAACAAAGCTAGAAAAATCATACTTCATGAATTCAAAATATACTACAAACATGTTTTAATCAAACAGCATGGTATTGTCATAAAAATAGACATACTAATCAATGGAAGAGAATAGAAAATGCAGAAATAGACTCAACTAATTATGGTCAACTGAGACTTGCCAAAGGTATCAAGAAAACTCAATGGTAAAAGAACAGTCTCTTCAATGACTGATAGTAGAAAAAACATATATCCAAATGCAGGAGAAAGAAATTGGACCATTATCTCACACTATATACAAAGATCAACCCACAACAGATTGAAGATGTAACATGGCCTGACCCTATAAAACAGAATAAGACATGGAGGAAAAGCTCCATAACATGATTTGTGCACTACCTTCTTGGGTAAGAGTCCAAAAAGCACAGATAACAAACACAAAAAATAGATCAAGGGAATTGCATCAAGTGAAAAAACTTCTGCACAAGAAAGGAAACAATTATCAGAGTGAAGAGACAACTCACAGATTAGGAAAAAATAATGTTTGCAAACCATACATCTCATAGCTATGCTTATCAGTTGGGCACTCAGAATACTTGCCCGGTTTTTCTATTACTAACTGACTGATCTTCCTTTTCATTTATCCTCATTTGAGTTTTAAATAAACTGCTAACTTTGAAGGGTTACAATCATGTCTTATTGGCCCAGAAATCATTCTATCTTTTTAGATTCACTTAGCATATCTCCTCTGTAGTTCAATTTGTGCTGATTTATGCCTATGGGACAATATTAATTTAAGATATTAGCTGTTGCTATTATTACTCCTTTGTTGAACTTTAACTCCAGGTTGAATTTTAACTCAAATAAATGAAATCAGAAAAAAAATCATTTTCTTATAGACCACATACAACTAACAAAGCTAAATGTGGAATTAAGACAATTATAATACAAACCTAATGCCTTCCACCTCCCTGCTCATCCATGTGTTGATTACTTGGTTTCTGTACCTGGAAGGCTCTTGGCTTCCATTGGAAGTCACATTTCATATGCTAATTCATCTGTGAAGGCTCTTCATTTACTTACTGCCTAAAGTAACTTGCCTCATACAGAATTGTCCATCATGTTTTGTGTGAATTGCTCCTGGCACTTACCATTTCTCATCTTGTATTCTATTAATTTTGTCAATCTACTACACTAGATTCTTTTTGAATCAAGAAACATGACTTTTTTTTTCCTTTTTAATAGTTGCTTTGTTTTATTGCCTAACCCAGTGCTGCATAGCAGAAGTTGAGGTCATAGGTTCTGACCTTGATTCACCTATGCTCACATTGTGTTCTACCACTTCATAGGGTGTGATTTTAGGCAAATGTCCTGAATACACAGAACCTTCATTTCCTCTTCTCTAAAATATGGGTCATAGTGCCTAGCCCACACAGCTACTGTAAGAGTTAAATTCATTGACACAGAAATATTGGCTTGAAACAACGCCTAAAATAGACTAAAAGCTCAGTTACTGCTAGCATTCATCATTCTGCAAATAGCAGATACTGATGCCATATTTAAATATGAGTCAGTCAAACCCAAATGATTAAAAGTTTCATTATGAAAAAAAATACACATAAAAATAGAATTGTCTAATAAATTGCCCTCTCCCTAATAGTTGTTAATATTTTGGCACACTAGCTTCATGTCTCACATGACTTTTTTCCATAAAGCATCATCAAGCAATCCCCAGACATGACAGTTTCAGTTGGGGACATTTATTTTTTATTTTTTATATTTGTTCTAATTAGTTATATATGATAACAGAATGTATTTCAATCATTGTACACAAATGGAGCACAACTTTTCATTTCTCTGGTTGTACAGAATGTAGAGTTGCACCATATGTGCAGTCATATATGTACCTAGAGTAATGATGTTTATCTCATTCCACCATCTTTCCAGCCCCCATGTCCCCTCCCTCTCTCTCCCTTCCCTTTGCCCTATCAAAGTTCCCAACCTAGATGCCCTTCAACAGATGAGTGGATAAAGAAACTGTGGTACATATAGACAATGGAATATTACTCAGCATTAAAAGAGAATAAAATTATGGCACTTGCAGAGAAATAGAGTTGGAGAATATCATGTTAAGTGAAGTAAGACCATCCAAAAAAACCAAAGGCCGAATGTTCTCTCTGGTAAGTGGATGCTGATCTATATTGAGGGGAAGGGTGCACATGTGGAGAATGAGGAGTTTTTTTTAAAACTAACTTACAAAATAATGGTAAATAAAAATGAATACTAAGAAACCAACCATTATCTGGGTGAAAATTAGAGAATATTGTCCAAATTTCTTTTCTCTGAATTATCTAATAACATTAGAGAAAATATTTTGGCCTTAAATATTTTGACAATTTTCATTTCACATTGATATATTTAGTCTATAATTAAAGCCATAAATCTCACAATTTTAAAAATTAATCATAAAAAAGAAATAATAGTGATTTTAACTGAAAACACTCTTTGCTTGCATTCTGAGTCCTATATGCTTAATGCTACTTAAGAATCACTACATGCTTCTAAATATTCACAGAGAAAACATAAGACTGCTTGAGAAACAAATACACTTTCACGTAGAATGATTCAATAGGTTATAATCTCTTTGTTAGCAGGAAACACGCTTCTTTATATCTCTCATAATACCAAGGATATTGTTAATTCAATTATATTATAAATTTGAATGCTAGATAATGTATATATTTTGCTATTCTTCGTATATTAAATTACTGCTTAATGATTTTTATTTATATTTTAATATCAGATTTATTTTGAGCAAAGAGTTCTAGAATTGATTTCTCCGGTTACCTGTGACGAGTTCTGCTCCTTCATATGCTGAAGCACACCAAGGCAAGCATTTAAGCAGGGTTTATTTAAAAGGGGTAACATAGACTTCTCCAGGGAGAGAGAAGTGGGTCACAGCTGGTATCCTGGTATCCCAACAAATACACGTGTTTTGACTTTTTATATGTCCTAGGCTTCTTTTGTTCTCCTCTCTTCTCCTCATCTCTCTCCTTCCTGCCTACATGACCAGGTCCAGGATATGCTCAAGGGAATGGCCAAAAGGGGGGGGGGGGTGATTTGGGCAGGAAGGGGAGCATATTTAACAACTCTCTGTAGGGAGGGATAATCCCTGGGACAGATTACCTTAGCAACAGGAGCAGGGGCAGGTTATCCCGAAAAGGGTGGAGGAAGGACTCTAAAGGCACTAGCATTTCAATACCTCTTCAATTTCCCAGACTCAAATTGGCCTTCTTGATCCTACCTGACTCAATTTACCTATCTACACTGACTGCCTGTCTAATTCTGGCTTCAGAATTATGATTGTTGATTAATTGATACTTATTTTGCAATATTCTCTTTTTACAACCAAGAGTTGTTTATCTCTAATTCTTCAAAATCTTTTAAAAATGTTTACAGAATAAGTGAATGCTGTATTGCTCATTAATTGGCAAGTAGAAGGAAAATAATTTAATATAAATCAATTTTGCTATTTTTAGAATGACATGAGACTTATGAGGATAGACTGCTCTTGATACAATATTGGACTTTTACAATTTTTTTTTTACATTTGTTTCCATAAGATGTAATAAAATATTAAAACAATATACTGGAAAATGAAGTGTGAAAAATGATGGTGAATGTTTCTCCAAAGACTTTTATTGCTGGGCAATCACATCTATCCTAATGATGCTGTTTTAACATGAGAACAACAGATACACACAGTAGTTGATATATATATATATAAAAGTTTATATAAAAACATAACATTATTTATTTCTTTAAACTTTGACACAAAAAACCTTTTTTGTTTACTCATTCTCAAAGTGCTAATTTCTAGAAAATTTTAATTATGTAGTTGATATATATATATATATATATATATATATATATATATATATATATATCACACAGAGAGAAGGAGAAAGAGAGAGATAGTATAGATTCCCACAGAATCTAGAAATACAAAACTAGGGCTGAAGTACTAAAAGATTTGGGATTTTAACAGTCATTAAACAGAAAATAAATTATTAACTTTGGAGATAATCAATTTACCTTTCCATGAGTCATTAACATTTGCGAAAGTTTACATTTCTTTCATTGTTCAGCTAATTTATTCCTCTTAATCAACACCCAACCAAGGGTCAGGCTAATGGTTCTATTTATTTTATGCAATAATTCTGCCTATTTACCTATGATTGATAACTAAGTATAAATGCTGTATCTTGAGTCATGCTCTGTCCATTATTGACCCTACTTTTTCTGTCTGAGAGACTAAGGTGAACAACTGGACGTTTTTTGCTTTGATTCAAAAGTGAACCTCAATTCTTTCAAGCTTAACAGTGCAACTACTCTATACAATTGATCACTAGAATTTTGTGATCTCCACTGAAGCTATTCATTATCATCAAAATGTTTTGTGGGGACTATGTAAGTATAATTGTTATTTCTGCAAAATTTTTCAGTCTTTATAATTTAACCCTTATTTTAAAAATTTTATATGTTACTTGACATTTTCAACAGGAAATATTGATGTTTTAATTTGTTTTCACTAAAGCTGTAATTAGTAGATGCTTAATATAATTATTAAATGGAGTTAATATTATTAAATCTTAAATGCATTATCCCATAGAGGCAATTGAGTAGCTTCTACTTTCTTAAGTAACCTGACTCAGATTTCTGACTTAAGTTATAAGATTTTGTCTCCATATTTATTTGTGTCTATGAAAAATTAAAATAACTTTGATGATTATTTTTATTTTACATCCATTATCTCTTTAGATTATATAGATTATTTTAATTAAGTAATTTTATTTTTTTCTTGTCTGAATCATTCCAATCTAACAAATCTGATGGTTTACTAAATTCTGAAGAGCCAACATAGTTATATAGATAATTTGAAAAGATATCTATTTTATATGGCCTCAGAATTCATATATGTGTGTTGATGATTTTTTTAAGTCTATGTTATAAAAGAAACTTTTCAGGAAGAGTTTATATAAAAACATAGCATTATTTATTTATTTAAATTTGACACAAAAAACCTTTTTTGTTTACTCATTCTCAAAGTGCTAATTTCTAGAAAATTTTAATTATGTAGCTTATTTTTCAAGACAAATATTGAATGAGGGATTCAAATGTGACTATCACTATTGGTTTAACGATTAATTTCACTTGAGAGCCAAGATCTCATTTTTCAGTTGAAAGTTATGAGTATTGTTTTATTAATTGTGAGACAATTATATTTCACTACAGAGAAACAAAAGGAATCAAGTAATTTAAACCAGCATGGTAAATGATTCAATTTGTACAATACTATAGTTTTTTCTCTATTTATTTGAGCACATTACTTTAAAAATAATCATATTATACACTACATAGTCTTAATATTTATGTCAACTTATGAAGAAACATTTAAAGAATATATAAATTATATTTCAAAGATTTAAGTTCCCATGTCAGCAAAATTTTTAGGAAATGTAATGATTTGCCATACTTCTAGAGCAAATAAATAAATATGAAAGTTGAAAAGTTAAATTTGAGCACACCTAAAAATTCATTTTAAGTATTTTATATTAAATATCTTGGAGATAAATACTATACTTTATGTATAACCTCAGCAAATGTAAATAGTAAAATGGTTTTACATCATAAATGTTGTATTTGAAAGCAATTTCTTCCCTCCCTCCCCTCCTCCACACACACACACAAACACAAGATATTATATATATTATTATTTGTATATTGCAAGTGATTAGATTTTGGCATTAAAAAGGCCAATATCTACGGCTAAGTTCTTTGATATCTCTCTCTCTCTCTATCTCGCTCACTTTCCCTCTCTCTCTCCACACACACACACAAACACAAGATATTATGTATTTATTATTATCATTATATCAGCAAGTGATTAGTGTTTGGAATTAAAGAGACCAATATCTAAGACCAGCTTCTTTGATTTAATCTTCATTTTGGGTCTGGTATTATCAAGCAAGAGGCAAGCTATTCTATAGACAAGAAGTTCTTATTTCACAATGGAAAAAAATATTGACTGGGTTACTTAGGCTACTTGACCCTCTACTCAGCAGTTCTGATTCAGCACAGACAACATTTGAAAAATACATTTGATATAAAAATAGTACCATTTTTGAGAGACACCAAGTAGTTCATTACTGTCAGTGACAAAATATAGAAAATTTAAACCCATCAATCAAGAAGAAAGGTAGAAAAGTTTCTGTTAGAAATAAGCATATGTAATATTTTAAAATTACTTTATAGAAGTATGGAGTTAAGTGGTGCCCAATGATGTAGCTTAAGTGTGTTTATTACATTACAAAGATAAATTTATCTTTGGTGTAATAGGTGTTTCTTATTTATTTGCTTGACTATAAGACCATTTACTGATATAGAGACTTAACTGGTTGCTGAAAACTTGGAAGCATTTTGATTTATTAATTAGTAAGATATAAATCATATTGCAGGAAGATATTATTATAGTATCCTTCTTAGAATGGAGGACAGAATGTCAACAAAGTTTAATCCAAGCCAGGATCCAAACCTATACATCCTTAGACCCTAGAATTCAAAACTTTCCTACTAAAACAAAATTGCCTCTTCAGACTGTATTTCCCTAATTTTGCTAAAGAAACTGTTTGCTGATTTTGTCCTGTTTTGCTACCAACTAATGCCTCCCTTTTTATACAGTATCATTTTATTTATTATAGATTCCTTTTGAAATCTATGTTAACTTTACTCCTATTTCCTTTTTGATCCTTGTCATACCTTCTCATATTGCTACTGTATTCATTGACTGGCAGAAACATGTTAATCATAGCAGTATTAAAAGTAATACAACATATAGATATAATATATACATAAAATCCATACCTAGATAACATTGTTTTATATAGAAAAATTATTATTATCATTTGAATATCTACACAAGAAAGCCCTTGTATTACAGTAGGAGCTTTGTATAATTTTTCTAATTTTATATTCAGCAAATTCTTCTATAAGAATATCATTTACTGTACAAGTTTTGAAAATTCTTCTTGGAGGTATTAGATTTCTACTTGGTGGTTTGACTTATATTATTATTAATCCTCAAAATCTTCAAGGAAAGTATTACCATTCTCATTTTCCAAAATATTGAGGCTCAAAAACTTTGACTTCCCTTCTCAGGGATAAAAAGCCAGAAAATTGCAGATGTGAGATCTAGACTACCTCCAAGATCATCTATTTTGACAGAGACAGGGAGAAAGAAAAAGAGTGAGAAATGCCTAAGTGTATGTATGTATTCTACATAATTTTTATCTTCGCATTCAGTCTACAAAACCATTCATTTTTTAAAAGAATATTTTTTAGTTATACAGGGATACAGTGTCTTTATTTTTGTTTTACTCATTTTTATGTGGTGCAGGGGATCAAATCCAGTGCCTCACACGTGGGAGGCAAGCGCTCTACCACTGAGCCACAACCTCAGCCCCCATCCATTTTTATAGAGAAAGAAAGAAAGGAGGAGGAGAGATGGAGTGACAGATGATTAAGTATGATCATCCTACATAAGTTCAGTCTTCATGTTAAGAAGCACAGAGTAGTTTCTTTGTGAAAGCAGTTTAGAGATGTAAGTTTAGATGCTGTTACCCATGAGTTTGCCCCAGAATGATTCAAGAACATCAACGTCAGGCAACAGCAACTTAGCCCATGTCTACTGCAGGCAAGGAGGCATTCAGCATGCTAGCAAACTAGAATGGAATAGCGTTGTTTTTAGCAATGAACTTTATGGAGTGAAAGAAAAGAAACACTCCATATCAGAAACAAATTCAGGGCATATTATCCAGGAGTGACTGAACGTTGAGAAGACATCACACGGGAACAGAGGCTGTTGATAAGGCAAGATTATTTTCAAAGCTGACTTTTCATATAGAAAGGTATTCCTGGGAGAAAAACTTGCACTGAAGAAATCCAACTTTGATTGTTTATCTGCAATATGACTTACTGAACAAATATTATTAAAAGGTTATTCATACTTTAGATTGCTTTTCACTATCACAAGACCGTATTGTCTGAACTTTACACACTTTAATTCAACAAAAGTTAGGAGTCATGCTGGTTATGGCTTCAACCTTTACTGAAGCTTCTGTGGAACTAATAAGTATTGGACTTCCTTTAAATTAGAGGCAGTAACTTTCTCCTTGAAGTGATACATAAGCATGATGTTAACAAAAAAAAAATTTAAAAAACAGTTAAAACAACCTTAGGTTGATTTTAATGCAGGGGCTGGGCACACAAGAGTACAGACCGGTGGATTCAACAGTTAAAACCCACCTTCTCCTAGGATTACAGGATCATGTGACTGAGGACAATTTTCTTATCTTCCTACATCTCAATTGTCCTACCTATTAAGAGGGTGTGATAATAGTGCCTATCTAATAAGGTCTCTTGAGAATTAATTAGCAGATAAATTACTAAGAATACCTGGAGCTCAGAAAGCATCCCCAGAAGGTGATCAGCTAGTACATGAACTATTATTCACAATTTCATGAAGTACCAATGCCAGAGCTTGAATCCAACTAACTCGAAAACCCAGAGTTTGGACACACTACTTTTAGAAAAGTGGTGTGTATGTTTATTAATAGACATCTAAATATATATGTATATGTATGTATGTGTGTATGACTATTCCAAATTTTATGAATAAATTTAAGTAACATCAAAAGTGTCACAAATATAAGTATATATTATATTCAAGTCAGTAAAATCTTTATTTGTAATAGAGCCTAAAGAATTTCATATATCACTTCCCTTACCAAATTCCTCTTCTCTTTCTTATGATAAAACTCCTCAAAAGTGTTAGCATTCTGATCCATAATGAGGGAGGGGTCAAGGGAAGAATGGAGAAAATTTGGTCAAAGGTGAGGGAGGGGGAAGGGGACATGGGGGCAGTAAAGATGGTGGAATGAGATGGACATCAAAGCCCTAGTTTCATGTATGACTACATATAGAATGTGATTCTACATCACATACAACCATAGAAATGAAAAGTTGTGCTCCATCTGTGTACAATGAATCAAACTGCATTCTGCTATGTATACCTAAGCAGAATAAATAAATTTTTAAAAAAGTGTTAGCATTTATTATATCAATTCCTTTCATCAATTCTCTCTAAATTCATGCTAATGGGTTTCTCCCACAAAATATTAACTGCTCCCATCAAGGTAAGCAATGACCTCCAAATGTCTGAAACCATACCAATTCTCATTCTTCATCTTCCAGGATAAATGGGTATTCCAGGGGTATTCGAGGGCTAAGTTCTTAAAATGTCCTTTCCTTCTATGTCCACTCCTTGGGTCATAATGTCCAATATCATGCTTTCAGTTATGATCTCTGTGCAGGGTTTTTTTGAATTGTTATCTCAACCTGACACTTCTGCCTAAAATCCAGATTCACATAACCAAGTATCTACTCAGTGAGAGGAAACTCCAGCTTATTAATAAAGGCAAAAATAAATAAATAAAAGTTAAAAAAAAAAAAACTTGAAGTCAGGAGTAACCTGCTCTTTCTCTCCTACCTTACATAATCATCACCTACCAGCTTTATGTGTCAGCCCCACACCTGGTTTTCCTGGGTTCACTCTTGCTACCAGGTCTAGGTACTGGGAATATAGCAGTGGATATGATTGTCAAAGACTCTGCCTTCTTGAAACATGCATTTCCTTGATTTATAGAAATCATCATCCTTTTGAAATTAGATAAAGTACTGGAGTAGAAGGTAAAGTACTGGAGTAGAAGGTAAAGTCACTAAAGAGGGCAATTTTGAGAAAGACTTTGATCTAAGTTTGCAAGTTCTTAGAATATTTACCATAATAATAAAAATAATAAAAATTAAATTTGCATTTCCCCAAGTACTTTGAGTATAGAGATCAAAGGTCTTACAGAGAATGGGACACTTCTCTAGATGTACTGGTTTTTCTGCAATGCCAGAGCTTTCTATATGATTCTAGAACTGTCCAGAAAGTTATTTTGAAATATTAGCTCTACTATTAGCATTAACTCATTGTGCTCATTTAAAATTTTACCTTCACTGGGCACTGTGGCTCATTCCTGTAATCCCAGCAGCTCGGGAGGCTGAGGCAGGAGGATAGTGAGTTCAAAGCCAGCCTCAGGAAAAGCAAGATGCTAAGCAACTCTGTGGGACTCTGTCTCTAAACAAAATACAAAATAGAGCTGGAGATGTGGCTCAGTGGTGAAGTGCCCCTGAATTCAATCCCCAGTCCTCTCAAAATAATAATAAAATTAAATTAAATATTACTTTAAACCTAGAACCCTCTTTAAATTGAAGCAGTTGGTAAATGATATTTTTGCTGTATTTGTCCTAATGAATCAACCCACTTACCAAACAGTACAGGAAGGAAGTCATCAGTTTATCACAAATCACAACCTTTTAAAAACTTCATTTCTTTCATTAACTCACAAGATAAAAGTCTTAGAAATTATATTTGATCAATATGAGTCATAGTTATTTTAATGAGTCATAAATTTCTGAAATTAGATGAAGTGGAAAAAGCAAAAAGAAATAAGTCATTCCCATGGTTAATACTAATGACATTTTCATTGCAGTTTAGACTCCAAGGCCAACACGAACTTTCTATCTGCAGTTGAATTCTTCTCTCAGCAGAAATTCTTTATCATCAGGAGTAGGTCGGCCTTACTCAACAGAAAGAAAGGGATCATAAGATTTTCTTAAAAACTACCTCAGAATTCATACTGTCCATCTCTTGGCCTCCTTTTCACTGTCTTCAATGATTGATAAACTTGATTATAGCTCGTGAACTTGCATTTCTCATGTAAGGAGAAGTAAGAATTGCTTCTTAGGGCTCATTTTCTTTTCCAGCCTCACATATATCACAACACATAGTTATAAATATGTTCTTTCTCAATTACACTTTAGTTGATGTCCTTCAGACATTCTGTACTATGCTAAAAGGAACCAGAAATAAAAAAATCAACAGACCATGACAAATCATGTATAAAACATAAAATTAATTTGTACACAGGATAATGTGTTTTATATATTCCTAGTCTGGATAAAGAAAGAGCCAACCTCACTCACAGGCCGCTTTGCATTGGTTTTCTTCTCAATTTTATGGCAATTTATTGTTAAGCCACAGTATGCTTTAATGTGTTTATCATTTTCTCTCTTAATTGGAACATTCATGCTATTGTAAATTTAAATAAGCCAGAATTGAAAGTACAGTAGCAATATTGCACATGGAAAAAAAGAAATCACTTTAACCCCAGTAAATACATCATTCTAAGTACTATGTATTAATAATGGTTTGAAAAATATGTAAATTATGCTGTATTTTATAGCTGGATAATTGCCATTGCTTAATAGTTATTGTCCAACTCTTTGGAGCTGTTGAATGTGTGCACACAGTCTTCTAGACATTTGTTTAGTTGCCTGTCTCAAAATGTCATTGTTTTAAAGGGTAAGAGAACAGACAAGGTGCTGAGAGTGTGTTGGTGCCTGGGGGCACACGTACCTTCTGTGTACCTTACATCGCCTACTGTGCACCTTACATCGCCTACTGTGCTGACTGCTGGGTGCCTGATCAAGCATGGCACTCGAACATAGAAAAGTAAATATGCTCAGTGAATACAGGAAAAGAAGGTTAGAACATTTGGTGAGAGGGGAATTTCCAGTTTTGAATTGTGTGTGTGTGTGTGTGTGTGTGTATCTAAAGAAGGCTACGAATGAATCTCTCAAAACTTAATAGTCAGTAGAAATTCTGGGGATTTCACACCCCTGGAATTTTGATCCCCAAAATTATAAAATACCGGAATGGCTGTGTCTTCTTCCTTCAAGATGTTAATGACTTTTAATTTCATAATTTAGCAGACTTGGCCTTTTTCTTATGCCTGATACTGATAGGGAGTAAACTAAAGGCTTCAGAAATGGAAATGGTTTCTAGAAAGCGAGATGTCATCCATTCAATAATACTCCTCAGAATCACAGATTGACATATCATTCATGTCTGCCAATAATTACAAAGAAACAGGCTTGTTCCTTCTCAGCTCTTATGCTTCATTGCTCTCTCCCAAAAGATGCAGGAGTGCAGTTATAAGATCCAGTTGGATTTCCTTTGTTTTCTTTCACAATTCTGTTTACATATTAAAAAATTATTCAAAGGAAAACTCACATGACCTAAAATTTGTTGGGAACTAATTGTTAGGCTAGATATAGTCAACCCAACAGTATCATTGAATGGTGTTTTGGAATTAAAGGCATCTGGTTAATTTTTACTGCATTTAGTCACATTTTTAAATTGAAATATATTTCTCTCTAGTTTCAAAAGACACAGAGAGGAAATTTTTTTTAAATACTTTTGTTGGTAGTATTCTTCCCTCATGATAATATACAAGAAATTTCTTGCCCCAGAGTGGCAGGTAGAACAGATTCATTACAGAATCACTTTTTTAAAAATATCTTTTTAGTTGTAGATGGACACAATATCTTTATTTTATTTGTTTAGTTTTCTTATGTGGTGCTGAGGATCGAACCCAGTGCCTCACACATGCTAGGCAAAAGCTCTACCACTGAGCCACAACCTAGCCCCAGAATCATTTTCAATTCCATCAGTGGAGCGATACATTTCTTACGATTATTTGATTATTTTCCTTTATCTACTTATAAGCTCCTTCCCTCTGTAAGTCCCCCATATAGGTCTCCTCAGCCTTAGCTCTAAGCACTGCAGTCTTCCCCCCTATGGTTTGCTCTTCAGACGGGACTTAAAAACATTGAGTCCTGTCTGCTTCCTGCTACACCCCATTATTGTTCTCATGTTTGAGCCTCTGTCTTAGTTCTCCAGCTGTGATCTGTGGGGAATCCTGTCACATTACAATTTGATGCTAAATTCAAACCAATGTAGCAATTTCTCATTTAATAGTTTCTCATCTTTGGCTTTATGAGAATAGAATTGTACCTAAAACTATTTTTTAACATTATATTTGGAGAAATTTTCAGATTTACAGTCAAGTTGTAAAAATAATTTAGAATTCCCTGTGACCCTTCCCCAGCTTTCTCTATTGTTTACATTTTACATAATCATGCTGAAGTCATGAAAACTAGGATATGACATAAGCATTGTGCTTTTAACTAAACCGCAGATATGATTCAGAATATACCAGGTTTCCTGCTAATATCCCTTGTTTTCCTGTTCCAGGAACTAATCTAGGATTCCATGTTGCATTTAGTGGCCATGTCTCCTAATTTCCTCTCATCTGTGATAGTTCCTCAGTTTTCACTTGATTTTATGATCTTTAGACTTATAAACAGTATTCATCAGTTACATGCATAATGTCCTTCAATTTGAGACTCTCTGAAAATTTTCTTACCTCATTGGAGTTTGTACGTGGTTGGGAGGAACAGAGTGGATGCAGCATACCGAGTGCATCATAACTGAGGGTGCCTGATAGCCACGTGTGGCTCCCAGCAGTGATCACTTAAGTGACATGGTGTACTGTGATTCTTCCACTTTGAAGAGTCCAGTCTCCTCCACTGCAACATTTTGTTAGAACAAATATTTTGGGTTAAATGCTTTGAAGTATATTCAAATACTCTCTTCCTCTAAAAGCTCTTTCTTAGTGATTTTACTTGCAGAATTATGCTTGTGCTGTTATAATGGTGATTTTCTGGTTCTCTTATTCTTTCTACATTTACTAATTGGAATTCTTCTATGAAGAAGAGAAGTGCTTATGGTTAATCTCATTTGTTGAGCTATTACTACAGTAAATACAGAAAGATATTTATCTCATGACCCACAGCTATCATTATTTGCTTTATTACTCAAGTTGTTACATATTTGGCCTTTAGGAACACTTTCAGACTGACTGTCATTTTTCATATTTCTTGATTTATTTATTTTTAGGTTTTTTAAAATTTTTTTAGCTGTAGATGAGCACAATACTTTATTTCGTTTATTTATTTTTATGTGGTGCCAAGGATCAAACTCAGTGCCTCATATGTGCTAGGCAAGCACTCTACCACTGAGCCACAACCTCAGCCCCAGCTTTTTCTTATTGCTATTACAAGATGTGCCAGCTTCATCTTGTATTTCCTCCTGCAGTAGCCCTGGAATTAATCACTTTTCCAAGAATCTCTGATGCCTTAATGTGAAGACTGATATATGAAATAAAAATCTATATGCTAGGTATACACATTACTACTAAAATATCATTGTTTATATGATCCGTTAGTGGACAATGCAGAGAACAATATAGACAAAGCCACTTACCTGCACACATCTGTATTTATATGTATCTTATCTACTTTTAACATACCTTCATTCTCAAACTTCTAATCTAATCCACATCATAATCCCAGTCTTCCTCATTATTTGTAAGTTATTTCTCACACAATAGAAACCATGACTATCTGTGTTAGTCAGTTTTTTCCTCACTGTAATCAAAACACCTGACTCAAAGAACTTAAAGGAGTAAAAGTTTATTTTGTCTCATTTTTTCAAGTTTCAATCTATGATTAGTGACTTTATTTTTCTGAACCTGAGGTGAGATAGACCATTACAGCAAGCATACCCTTAGTACAGTAAAGCTTCTCAGCTCATGGCTGAGGAAGGAGGTGGGGAGAGGGGAAAGGGAAGGGAAAGGAAGGGATCAGGAACAAGAAGATATAGTCCCCAAGGACTTGCCCCCAGTGACCTGCTTCTTCCAACCATGCCTCATCTGTGTTCATTAGATTTAAATGATTTTTTCAATTATTTTAAATTAACAAATGATTGATGAATAAAGAATGCCATGACATCTTATTAGTAATTAGACTATTCATAAGGAAGTTTAAATAGCAAGTGCCATAATTATCTTCAAAGATAAGAAAATAATACAATAGACTTCAGAAAATATCCTATAGAATAAAAGTAAAGGGAAGATTACCAAATATTATGTCAAAGTGATTCCATTTAGAAATATATACCTTATGACTATATGTAAAGATATGAAAAGCACAAGAAAAGCACTTGGAAGATTATTTCTTCTTCAGATAGTGATTAATATATTTATCAATAAGCTGTAAACAAAAATCATAAATGGTTTCTAAACTTTTTGTCTGAGTTCCTTATTTGCCAAATTGTATTAAATATATATACTAATTAACCAATGATAAAAATGTCCTTATTATATTTCTATTGATGGGGAATCAATCCAGCAGTTAAGAGCATGGGCTTTGGAATCATTTAGATCTGGGTTTGAATTTGGGGTCCATTATTTACCTACCACATGCCTAGCAACAGAAATTAAACTCTCTACGACTCAACTTCTGGATTATTTAGAGTGAAGTAAGTCACTCCATTTTGATGATGGAGCTAGGAACAACTCTATTTGTTTGTGTATCTTGTTGTTTAATCTCTGGGTATTAGAATGTGTTAGTCTATTCCATGCTACTATAAGAAAATATCCTAGACTGGGTAATTGTAAAAAGAACAGCAATGTATTTTCTCACAATTCTGGAAGCTGGGAAGTCTAAATCAAGGCACCAGCATGTTCCTTGTCTGGTGAAGGTCTGATCTCTGCTTCTAAGATGGCATCTTGAACACTGCGTTCTCCACAGTGGGGGAAAACCGTGTCCTCATCACACACAGGGTGGAGACAAAAATTAAAAAGGGACAAACTCTCCCCTCCAAGCCCTTCTATAAGGGCACCTAATACTATGTATGAGGTCAGTCACCCCCCACACCAGCTTCTGATGCCATCACTTGGTGATTATGTTTTGACACAAATTTTGAAGAGTACCTCACATTCAAATGAGAGCATAAGGTAAGGTAATTATTTAGCATAATTCTTTTTGATGCATATTGAATGCTCACTGAGTGTTGACTACTGTTTTTGGATTGTGGTATTGATGGGATTGAACAATTTATTTTCTTTTACTTCTGTACACTGCTATTTGTTCTCCTTTTTCCTATTTATTTATTTATTTATTTATAATGTGGATTGAACCAAGGACCTTTTACCACTGAGCTACAACCCCAGACCTTTTTATTTATTTATTTTTATTCTGAGACAGGGTCTTGCTAAACTCCTGATGCTGGTCTCAAATTTGTGATGCTCCTGCCTCAGCCTTCCAATTGCTAGGATTACTGACATGTGCCACTGCCCCCTTTCACTTGGTTGAAATCATTCTTGAGTACTATCTATTAGAAAGGATATATAAATGATATTTTCCATTTCCTTTTCTTCCAAATTATAGTTTTGCTGGTCTAAAACTTTTGAGTTCTAGATCTATTCCTCTTGATTCTGGAAAGGATCAAATGACTTTTCACATTTAATTTTATGAAAAAGAATTCTGATCTCAAATATCTTCTTTATAAATGACATGAATATGTCTACATGTAATGTCATAAACATTAATCTTGTTTTTCTCATTAATTCTCCAATATTAAGTAATCTATTTTCATTTAAAGATATGATTTTTTTTCATTGTTTCTAAGTTTTTCTGTATTTTCTTTATTACTGATTTTCTTTTATTGCCCTGTTATTTCAGATGTATACATATCATTTGATGAGGGTGTAGGGGGCTTAAGATTGGACAAGTTTGCAACATATGAATTTAGGATTGCTGGACACAGTGAGACAAGGATTTCATAGTGAATATATTCATTTCCCATTGCTACCATAACAAATTATGGAAAATTTAGCCTGGCCTAAATTGACACAATTTATGCTCTTATGGCTCTGGAGGTCAGAAATCTAAAGTTAGCCCCTCTAGAATGAAGTCAAATGAGAGTCTAGGAAAGGAATATCTTCCTCGCCTTTTCTAACTTCTGGGGCCATATTCCCTAGATCAGGTTTCCATCCTCATCTTCAGCAACATAGAATCTTGCCTTCATCACTGTGCTACCTTCTTTGGCAGTTAAATCTCCTTCTGTCCTTCTTTTAAAATATTTGGAATAATATTTTGGCCCACCCAGATAATCCACGATAACCTCCAAATACTTACATTAATTGTATTTGCACAGCCTATTTTGCTATGGAAGTCAACATTCATAGGTTTTAGTCATTAGAAACTGGATATCTTGAGCCTTGGAAAATAAGTAGCATTTGATGTTTTCTATTTTATTTTAATTGGGTTATGTTTAGTGGTCTTCTACTAAGACAAAGATATTTTCAATTTCATCTTCCTGGAAATTGTTTCCTAAGGTAGTAAAATCATGTCAGTGAACATGCTTTTTACATGTTAATTGTAAGAGGCTATGCTGATGAAATGAATTCTCTCTTTCAAAAATTCCTTGACATCTAACTACTAAGTCGTAAGGATTTTATGACAACTAATTTAGTAATTGCCTCATATCTATAAATATTATAAATATTTCTGCATCAGTTTAAAAAATATATGACTAAGCCTATCTTAGTATCACTAGCTGTGCTGGTACTAATAAGCTAGTCATCTGTTCACTAAATTTCATTTTGATTAGATAAGATATACATATTTTCCAGGAATAACATATGATATATGCTGAAGTCATACCAACCTTTGAGATTCAAATTAAGTTCATAAAAATCTCATCCCAGTGACTCTATCACCCTAAAGATCTTTTTCTAAGGCTACAGGAACACAGGGAATGAAGGTTAAAGGCTCTCTTGCTCACTTGAAACTCTGTTTCTATTTGCTTATTAGTATAGGAGACTTGCAGCCAACCTTCATAATGCTGGGTAACCCCATCATGCCACAAACCCCTGATTCCTTCACTCCTCCAACAAGCCATCAACAAGAAGCTACTCCAACAAGCCTCTAGTGGGAGTTCATGACAACAGAGGGGTTTACACTGGTATTCTGCAATTAACTTTCAATTAAATGTCAGACATTTTGTTCTTAAATGCATTTTGGAGATCCAGCTAATGGAAATTTCTTTTTGACTATCTTTCTTTCTCTCTCAATCCCTCCTCTAACACATGCACACACACACATGCACACACACATACACACACTCCACAGCCACAACTTTATTCTTTCTCTTACAGTGACATAAAAATGAGGGCTTGTGCTTTTACAATTTTGCTTTTACCTGTGGGATCCTTTGCAAGTGAAAATATTTTTTTTTCCTCTTGAAAAGATGAAGAAATAATTGAATAGTACATGTTATTTTATTTTATATCAATTACAACTATAATGGAAAGGGCATGAACCATGAAGTTAAATTTGGATTTGGATCTTCATATTATACTACCTGTGTGGTTTTCAACAACTTACTCAGCCTTACAAGCTCCTCATGCATGAAATAAGATTAATAGTATCAGTCTCACAAAACTGCTGAGATGATTACTGAGGAAATGCAAGTCAAAATGCTTGGAGCATAGCCTGCCTATATGAATAATGAGTTTTTAAAACTACTGGGTAAACTAAAGATGTCACTGTGGGACATGGAATTTTATACTTAACAAAAATTATTTGAGCCCACAGTATATCTAAGGTACTTCACTAGATGCTTTGTAAAGCAAGGACAAAGTTACTTGTGCTCTGGAAGTTCAAAATTTAGAGATAAAGACAAATGCAAAACATGGAAGTTCACATGTAATAGGGATGCAAAGTGAAAATAATATTTGATTAAATCTGAAAAGAAGCCGGGCACGGTGGTGCAAGCCTGTAATCCCAGCACTTTGAGAGGCTGAGACAGGAGAATCGCGAGTTCAAAGCCAGCCTCAGCAATGGCGAGGCTCTAAGCAGCTCAGTGAGACCCTGTCTCTACATAAAACACAAAATAGGGCTGGGGATGTGGCTCAGTGGTCGAGTGCCCCTGAGTTCAATCTCCAGTACCAAAAAAAAAAAAAAAATCTGAAAAGATTTCACATAAGAATTAGAGTTTAAACTGGGTTTGGAATTTGGGGTAGGATATAATCCATGTAGATGGAACAGATGCAAAAAGAAATCATTTTCTTTTTCAAATCTATGTCTAAAATGTTTCTATTAAACAGTCTGTTGACAAATATGAATAAAATCCATAAACTGATTAGTTTTGACGATCTTGGAGATTTTTTTCAGAATCACTCTATTCCAGCTGTCTTTGCCTGAAAATGTCCTTTTTTGTACAAATTATTTTTGTAGTATCCCTCTGAGCCAATTATATTACAAATGGGACAGAAGTAGGTCAGTGACCATTTACTTTGACAACAGCTAGAGATGTGATGCTTATTACATCCACCTTTATCATCAGGATAGTAGAAAAATAAAATAAAATTACTATCTACAGATCCCTTCCCAAAACTAACTGGAATTATCAGTGCCTCATCTACTAAATCAAACATGTCTGAAAGTTTTATTAACATTGAATTAACAAAAGGCACTATCTTAAAATATATTTTATTTGCAATTATTATAGTAATTCAATTGTATGCAACTATTAAATGTTCTAATAATTAAGGAAACATTTTTATTATTGAATAAAGGTGATATTAGATACTTGTGCCATTCTTCATATAGAACAACTAATACCAGGGATTGCTAGGGCAGATGTATTTTCAGAAGTAGATATCAGTTTACACCAAATCTATCCACATTTTTAAACACACACTCTTTGCGGAGTTCAGTTTAGTTAATCCATAAGACATTGAAACATGATGCTATTTACAAGTAATTTTCTTCAGTTTTAGAAATTGCTTCTAGATTTACTAATATAAAACAGTATCTTTAACACACACATAAAATGATATTAAATAGGGGACTGGGGTTGTGGCGCAGTGGCAGCGTGCTCGCCTAGCATGCATGAGGCACTGGGTTCGATCCTCAGCACCACATAAAAATAAAATAAAGATATTCTATCCACCTACAACCAAAAAATAAATATTTTTTAAAAAAAGTTTAAAAAAAATGATATTAAATAGCTTTATTAGTCTGCATATCATTAGTTCCAACTTTGGCTATTATAAATATCACTTTATCATTAACATATAAATATTCAAATACCCCAAAGGCAATTCTGAAGTAGTTTTCCCAAAATGATGTTTCAACATTGGAATAACATTGTGTCCTCCAAAATAACTTCTTTCCAAAATGCGCCTAATGATTAGGTACATAAATACATTGTTCTACATTCTTATTTTTAGCAGAAATAACTCACATCATTTCATCATTTCTTAAAAACACCCTTCCTATCACCAGCTATATACCAAACTTCCTGAAGGAGGGACTGAATCTCCCATGTGTAGCTCCACCATTGTACAAGGAATAGGGACTGCTGTAAAGCTGTGAAGACAAAAGGGATGGAATGTGCCCTTGTTCTTATTAACACGGGATATTCATCTACCAAACATCAGCCTTTCTACTCTTTCCGGGGTTAAGCAGAATATCATCAGCTGATGGGCCTCACAGCCACAGATCCCAGACATGTATTTCCTGTTCTGGGAAGGAAGCTACATTAACTCTGCAGGTTGTTGCTTGGTGATTTATGCTGAACTCTTATCCCCTAAAAAATCTTTTTAGACCGATGCAAGGGAGAAGTGATTGTATTGTGATTATTTCATGAGAGAGTAGAGATTCTAAGATCTTACCAGTGTTTTGTCTTTTCTAATAGGTCATACTAATGAATGGGGAATTGTCGCCATGATTTTTTTTTTTTTTTTTTTTTGGCGGGAGTGTACCGGGGATTGAACTCAGGAGCATTCAACCGCTGAGCTATATCCCCAGCACTATATTGTATTTTTAATTTAGAGGCAAGGTCTCGCTGAGTTGCTTTGTGCTTCACTTTTGCTGAGGCTGGCTTTGAACTCACAATCTTCCTGCCTCCGCCTCTTGAACCACTAGCATTAACAGGCATGTGCCACCACGCCCAGCATTGTTGCCAGAATTATTGAGAACCCAACTTGTATATCCCTCAAAGGAGATGTTTAAAGCCTTACAGAATGTATTCTGCACTAGAGAGGATTTCTCATTTTGAGCCATGAAATAAAAGGAGATTATTGGAGATATACTTAAAAGGGAATATACATATATGTATATGGTTATTTTTAACTAGAAAAGAAATGATTCTCAAAATAATATTAAAATATATAAGGAAACATTCATGGTATATTCTTTGAAAAATAAGGACTTTCAAGGAATAAAAATTATTATTTATGATTATCAGTGTTTCTTTATCAATGTATTTTATTCTACTAATTCTAAATTAACAAAGAACAACATTTGTACAAAGAATAAAACTGATTTCTATCATCAGAAATGTTTTATATTTATAATTTTTAAACTTATCTATTAATGGCTTTATTTTTACCTAATGTTTTCCTTGACGTATTTTTTCCATGACGTATAAGTGGCTTTCAAAGGTCTTTCGTTCTCTTTTTAGTTCCAAGCATTTAGTACTTATTTCGATTTGTGATGAGAAAATAAGGCTGGAAATAATATGATATAGTAAAAGAGGATCTATTAGTGTCAGCTCAGAAAACTACCTCAGGAAATGAAGTGGAACCACATAGAGAAACCCTAGTAAAAGGAGTCAAAAAGAAAAATCCACATTGCACATGCACATAATTGGAAACTGGCTATAATAGCAAACTGAGAAAACCTGTTAGCACATGCACCTGCCTCATAAAGTACTTATTATTTAGCAGATTCTCCTCATATACAGCTATATTGAAGCAGTTGCCACAGAATGATGGAATTTCAGACTTTCAAGAAAATCTGTACTTCTTCCAAAGCAGCCAGCCACCCTTCTATGGGACCATCTTCACACTGTATGCTTACTCTGTCTCCAGGTCCAGGTACCTGAATTTAATGGCTCCTTCTGAGTTTTGCAATGTGAATGAATACCAACCAGAAAGTTTAGCAAAGGTTAAAAGACTTTAATGTATGTCTTCAGTTAATGGGCTAAGTTTGAAATATTTATACACTTAAAATAATCAGTTAGTTATGAACTCAAAGTGCTCTGAATTGTGTTTTGAGAAATAGGAAGTGCTATATAAAATGTCTTCCCTAATTAAGGGGGAGTACAATTTGGTTGTGGTCCCAAACAAGTTACTTATGTGATAAGACATTGCTACACTAAAGTTTGTACCACCAAATGTAAGTGGTGTGAGGAACTGGAGAAGTATTCAAGTGTTTGTGTTGGCAGCCAGGTAGATTTACATTCAAGTTTCTTCTTTGTCACTAAGTACCTGGGCAACCACAGCTATTTCCTTACTTCACTGTGCTTACTTTTCCATTTACAAAATTGGTATAATATAGCTTTAATATCATAGGGTGGCTCTGAGGATGAAAATGTTATACTGTGAAACAGAACTTTGTGCAATACTTAGTTCTTTGTAAATGGTAGCTATTGTCACAATTATAACTATTCATGAAAGAAGCTTAATTGTGGTAATCAAAAATACTTCATGGAGATGGGATTTGAGTGGAACATTGAAATATATATACATGAATCTTTATAGCTATGAAATTCATGGGAGAGAAATCAATCAAGACATGAAGCTTTGGTTTTAGAAGTATTTCTAGGTATGAGAACTTCTAAAATCAAATTTATTTAAATTCATTTTCCCAACAATATGAAATTTCCAAGTAGCACTTGTTCTTGAAGGCTAATCAAACATGAGATTTTTGCCTCACATAAAACACCACCATTAATCTGCAATTCTTGGGGGAAAAATTGTTGGCAAAATCCAATTTAGAAAATACTAACATTTCAGGAATAGAAAAGTCCAGGTAAACTAACTGATTATAAGACTTAACTCCATTAATGCATTTCTATGCTTTTATTGCAATGCTTTTAGATAACTGCAGGTAATATGGTAATGATGCAGACTGTAAATGTCATAAGTTAGAATTGGAATCATTACATTTTACAGACAATGTTCTGGTTTTGGATGGATTGAAATATAAATGTGACACAAATGAAAAGGGCTTAATTCTCTCACATACATGTCTTCTAATTCCTCTCCTCTCACTTTCAACATTATTAGTTGTTGTTGTTGTTGTTATTATTATTATTATTATACCATCAAAAGGTTTTATGTTTTCTCTTAACCAGACAGTAAGATTTTTAAAAATAGTATTTCTAATGCTTTAATAAATTTTTATAATTCATTGAAAATTAGAAAACACTTTAAAATTGTTCAGTATCACTTCATTAATCTTTTTCATTGGATTTAAGTAGTATTTGTCATAAATTGTGCTTCCTAAAATATATTTATTTCTTGCTTTATATCTTCATCTAAGGCATATCTCCATGAGAATACACCTATGTACAAATTCATATAGCTGTATACTTAAGGTTTTGTATTTCATTGTAAGTATGTCTTTTCAATATAAAAGTTTAATAAAAAACAATTTTATCTTTAAAATATCTTTCTATTTGTTTATTCAACTGGTGTTTCTCATTGTTATTTTTGAATAGTGATATTTAAGGGTTCCTTTTCCTTTGTTATTTGCAGTTTTCTGCACTAGTTATATTCTTTATAGTTAATATGTGGTGTTTACACATAAAAACAAGAATAAACAAACCTCTTTACAAAGCCCTTCTCTTGACCTTTGTCCTATTTTTTACTTGAGGACTATCTCCTTCAAATTTTGTGATATTTTGTTAGACGCCTCTGATATAACTCATCATCTTTCTTTCCTGTTTTTTCCTCTTTCTTTTCAATTGGTGAAACTAGGGTATTGAACTCAGGGCACATGCTGGGCAACCACTCCACCACTGAGCTACATCCCCAGCCTAATCATCTTCATTCTTTAATCAGTTATGTAGATGCATTTCATTTATATTAATAAAATTACTGACAGTATGTAACACAACCAATTACATAGATTACCTGTTTATTTTAACTGAATAAGCATAATAATAAACAACTTGACAGGAGACATGTTAAGCTATCACATCTAAAACTAAAATCAATATTTAAGTTGACTTACATTATGTAGTAAATGCATGCATAAAATAAAGTTATTTATATTATGAACTTAAGATCACTAATCTATCCAAATCTAGAAAATTATAATTCTATAAAATTTAATAAGTATGAGCTACAATTTAATCAAAATGCACATATTTTTTCAAGCTAATTATCTCATTCTCTTTTGATGATACCAAAGTCAATCTCAAACTTGATTAAAATACATTATTAATGTATTAAATTCTTGAAGTAAAAATTCTATTCTATTCACTAACTTTCAAGCTTGGGTATTTGGGAATATAAAATATCATATTCCCACATTCAAAAACACACATTAAAATATTTTTATTTATTTCCCATGGTGTCTCATTTTTCCCCTTAAATATGGTCTTAAATTCATTCTCTTCAGTTGATCAGATTTTCCTCCTCTATTTTCATCTTCAACAAATAAAACCCACTCTCTAAAATCCATACCAATTTCTGTCTCTTCAAGTCCATAGCATCTTGATATTATTTCTAAACTTTCTAATCTTATTAGAAATAAAAGGGTAATAAGAGGATGATGGCAAGGCTATTTCTTACAGACATCAAGTGATTAGGAAATAAGTAACTTAACTGGGAATTTGCACACATATTTTAAACCCATCATAACATTGTTTGTATAGAACTAAAGTACAGAGAGACAAGAACTAATACTGAAGTCAGTATATAATATTTAGCCAAATTTCAAGTTGATTTTGTAAAGGAATCTGTGTAATCAAAGTTCTGGGCAGTCTATTGCAAACTTGGAAAACTTGCGCTTTAATTCAAATATAACACCACCAATAAAACACCAGAACATAAAATCCATACTTTTGAGAATGTACAGTCTAGAAGGCTCAGGAAGAGACTTGTCCCATAGACCTTGTGGAGGTCTACATGTAAGATAACCCCAAACACCCTGATTAAATGGTGTGAAATCCAAGGAGTGCAGAAAGAAAATTAATCATGTCATCTAAATAATATCACCAGTAAAGGAGAATATTTAAAAAGAAGACTTAGCATAGAGACAATCATGGTGTAGATTTATATATCGACTGTAGATAAGGGACATAAAATATAATTAGAAGGAATAAAAAATGAAACTATAGAACAAGTACTTGGTAGAGCAATATGTAATACTAGGTATAATAAATTCCCAGTTTTAACCAACAGGTAACATATGAGAAAACATAATGTACTAATTACAAAGTAAAATGCCCTGAGTGGAAGAGAGTGCAAGACGACTCAGGACAGATTCACCTCCTAGAGGAACTGGTGCTGGGTGTTAGGAAATGCACAGGAGATAGCTAGCCCAAATTAGGGGGTGGGAGGGATATCCAGAGGAAAGTCAATGTAACCTCAAAACAAATGGTAGCTTTAGATATGGTAGTTATATAAAAGTTAAAGAGACTTTTACATCTCAAAGCAATTAGTAAATCAATTGATGCTTTCAAATAATTGCTTAACTCTGGGAATTAAGTTAAGACCGTAATTGGCTGTTTCAGTAGTGTTAGAGTAACGGCCAGCCAGACACGGACACCTCGTGCAGCCAGGAAATCCTTTATTCAGGGGAGTGGGCACCCAGGTGAAGGAAAGAGGAAAAAAGAGGGGACGCGCGAGAGGGATTTTATAGAGCCCACTACAAACCGTGAGGCGAGCCAGGGATTGGTCACTTCAAAATTGGGGGCAGATAAGCAGTAGCAGTCTTCTTTTGATGGGCTAACCTGAGCGGTTAGGCTTTGTTTCCCAGGTGGAAGATTCCGGAGCGGAACCCCTTGGGGCAGGAACTGCCTTGGGCTTTTAATTACAAAAGGGCTGTTTTTTACCTTACATTCCCCCATTTTTGATTTTATAAGGATGGGAACGAGGACGACATTGGCTCTTCTGGCTGCTTCGAGCGGAATTGGGCGATGTCTGTTGAGCAGGATGGGGGTGGGGAAGAAGGTAGAGCACCCAGGCCTCAAAGGTTAGGGTCTCCTATGGTGAGAAGTCTGAAAGGTGCCTTGCAGCCATAGCATTGCCAGCTGGTGGGGCCAGTTTCCTGAGTGTAGATGTGAAGGCAGGAGCCAGGAATGCTGGAGCAGAGTATCAGGAAACAGTTGCAGGTGAGTGACTGTCCTCCTTGAGAATCCGAAGATCCCTGAGGAGAAGCTGATTAAATGTCTGATTAGACACCTGCTGGATTTAAGATTGAATAAATTTGAACAGACATGGCAGGGGAAGGCAAATCAGGAAAAGTATACTGTACAAGGGAATTTTGAAAAGAAAACCCATGAGCTTATCTCTTTGGGTTATTGACATCTGATCAGTCAGATCCTAAAGGAGTTTGATGTTTTCTATCAAACCTGACTTATTTTTCATTAAATGAAAAAGGGTGTTGTTATCTTTCTTGATCATTCCAGTTTTGTTGATATAGCAGCAGAATTCTTCTTTCAGGAATAGGCATGTTCCCCCTTGTCTGCTGTTAGGAGGTGTATGGCTTGATGGTCCTGCAATGAAACTTGGGCAATAGATGTTATCTGCCATTGTAGGGAGGTGAAAGAGGTTGCCAATGCCTCTGTCTTCTTGAAGTTGTTGTTTAAGCCTTTGAATAGCGGTTACTACATAAGCAAGCTCTTCTGCCTTCACCCTGAAGGCAGCGAGTAAGGAGTAAGGAGGCCGGAGTGAGTTTAACTACTAGTAGTTGGAAGACAGTTTGTCTTGCCCTGAGAGGGAGGTGGTAACAAACAATATTAATTTAGCCTGGCTGCATAGAGTTAATTGAGGAATCAAGGTGGAGGGAACATAAAAGATGAAGGGTATATTGAGGCTTAGATTTTTGTTAGGACATCATTGCACTAGAAAGGAACCGTAACAGAGCAAAGGTTGGGAAAAGACTTTAATGATCTAATCACAGGGAACTGGACTAGAGGAAGTGTATGAAAAGAGGTACTTCCTCAAAGGCTGGAGGGAGGGGCCCTTGGGGTCAGTTTGAGGTATTGAGAGGAACACCAATGAGAATCAGTTATTGTTTAAACCTGCACAGAGGGAGCAGTCTAAAATGTTATCAACCTCAGATAAATTGAGAAGCTGAACTGAAGGCCCTGACATATTAGGACCATCAGTGAAGAGGTCTATTTTAGGAGGGGCAATTGCACCTTAGGAGAGGTGAGTGTATCTAGCTGGTGTTAGAGTTCTTTTTTTTTTTTTACTCCTGGATGGTTATGTGAATGAGGGAATAATTATATATAAGTTCTCTAGATTCTGATCAATAAATAATCTCTCATTAGGAAGTGTAGGGGCTGAGGATTTGTCCCCATAAGAAGGCTGGAGAGGACAAGACATGTAAACACAGTATTTAATTTTAATGTCATAGATGTTTATCTTTAACATGTGGTTAAGCCAGTTTAATATCATCTAACTTTGTAAAATATCCCTTTTATTGGTATGACTTTTGTTTAGTAGAGATCCCTTTATTTTATTACTTAGGGCTAGAAAATTATATTAGTCAACATTAAGCCTACCTGTGTAGGTTAGGAAGTTCAGTAGGCCATAAACTGATTAAAAATCTCTGACTTTGGCAGTTTTTCTTGATAGTTGTTACATTACTGTCTAAGAATCTTTCCTTTGTAGCCTCCAGTCATATGTATTTTGGAGGGCTAATGTATGTATGTTACATTAAACTATTTATATATTTTTTAATGCCCAGGAATGGGTATGTTATGGTTTTGCTAAGTGTTTAGGATGAAGCAGGTACAATTGACTCTTGCTGTTACCAATGTTAAGAGCCACCTGAGTTCACTCTTGGGGAACTTGGAAACAGCTTCCAGCTGTCTTAGTGCCATCTGCTTTAGGACAGGTCAAGGTGTGACACTGGCCACAAGTGGCTTCCCCGGGAAGCAGGAGGGACACAGTTCCCTCTTCTGTGACCTTCCTCTTCATTGTATGGCATTTGATTGGCTCTTTGCTTCTCTAATGGTCTCAGAAATCTCCTTGATCAGGAGGTCCTGCGGCCTAGAGATGCAGAGAAGTTCCCTCATTTCTTGGATTCAGGCTGACTCGGCGGGCAAGAGCCAAATAGTGGCTTTCTTGGCCCTTTAATTTAATTTTAGTTTTAAGTCTTGATCTTAAACACTCAGCAAGGCAATCTCAGCAGTTACAAAGTAAGGGTACTGGCCTTTAACTTTAAGGTCTATACTATAGGTGGTGGCTTATTTATTTAAAATAATCTGGGTTGGTTTGTTCTCAAATTAGTACCTCTGTAGAATGTTAACAGGCAATAGCCATGGAGTTGAAGGAAAATATAAAATAAGATTAATAAGTTTAGTTTGTGTAATAGCTATCTTAAAATTTGGGTGATTTATATATTATACTTTCTGGTTGAAATCCTAGTAATCTTTACAATACAATCCTTTGAACATAACTTTAAATGAACTAGAGTGTGGCCCACTTTGAAGCCATTGTAATAGGCTTGGGGACAGAACTTTATTTCGGGTAAGGCAGGGCTCCTTGCAAAATCTTAAGGTATCTTAGTTGTGAAGTTGATCTTTGTTTCTTAAATATCATTTTATAAAATTTAGATACATTGTTTTTTTGATTTCACATGAATGCTAGTTAACATAATATATTACATTTAAAACATGAATTAAGAAAGGCTGAGAGGGCTTTTGACGTTTTTCGGTGCAGAAAAGTAGTAAAGATTATGTCTTACAATATTAGACTTTAAATAGATTAGGCTCTCACTTACTTAAGGAAACATTTAAATTTTACCCCAGTGTAAAAGGTAACAAAAACTATCTTATTGACAACAGATTAAACCCTCAATAATATTGCTATCCTGATAAGTGTAAAATTACCATACAACTTTAGTTTGGAGAACATCAGCTTGATTTAACATTCTTTAAACTTTACTTTAAGTACTTGCATGCCTGGAAGATATGAACACATTTAATATAAAAATAGGACTAATAGAACCATAATTGCATCGATGTAGTTATATTAATCAACTTTAGGTCTCAAAGAAAAATCTAGACTTTAACATAGTTATTTAAGCATAGTTGTAATTTAAAACCTGACAAATGTAAGAAAGGTATCTTATTAAGAGCAGAAAAATGTTTTAGATTTTTATAATCTTAGAAATTTACCCTTCATTTAGATCCACATCCCAAAATAATCCTTGTAAACTTTGAATTTAGGCAACAGTAGAAAATTATAGGAATTTATAAACTTATAGGAATTTATAAACCTTTGTGCTGAAAGAAAGGACAATTGACTTTAACTTTTAAATTAAATTAAGTAAGCTTATATCTTAGGAATTTTCAGCATGAGGGTACTGTTTAGATTTTAAGAAAAGCAATTACTTAATCAAAGCCAAACATAGCCCAAGTAATAAAACAAAAATAAACCTTTATGACCTCTTGTTGAGTTGGCTTTCAATCGAATTAGGCTGGGTTAGAGAATTACATTTATTTACCATTTATGAAAATGCAAGGTTTAAGTATATAGAATTATACCTGTTGGTCTTTAAATTAAGTAATTCTGTTTCTAATGATGACAAAGCAATTTTATATCCCCTTGATAAAATTTACGATTTATGAAAACATTAAAATGTTGTCCTATGGAGTTTAAAGGAATTAAAAGTATTTGGTATTGGATCTCATGGTTAACATTTTATCTAATAAACATATTTAAGTACTCAATATCAGATCTGATTTGCTTATTTTCATTAAAAAAAAATCAAGACATTAGACAAGCATATTTAACAGTAACATTTTCCCTTGAAGAAATTTTTGACAATGAGATAGATATTAGACATTTTATAGACATGAACAAGTTATTAGTCCTTTCACCACATGAAAAGACTCGTGAGTT